>JAWPHD010022220.1:0-22500 GCA_037043455.1 Cyrtodaria siliqua
GTGGTCTGGAAATCTCGACGACGGCAGCTTGGTTTTTGTTGCTGAATCGTAAATATTAGTAACATGTGGTTATATGGCTAACAGTTTTTAGGTCCATTATCATACTCTTTTATATAGCACAATGGCGTTGCTTGTGCAGTGTAGCGGCAGTAAAAGGTCTCCCTGCGCTTGCAATCAGGACTGTTATTCATTTGATCTTTGGAGATCGCTGAGCCCGATACTTATATTTAGTTATCGGTGGTACATTTTCAATTGCTTTTGTTTTCTTACTTAATTTTCGAATCGGTGGTTCCACTAACCCGGCCGATAAAAGGCTCTGGGTATTGTTTAACCACTCATAGGATATGTTGTCTGTTTTTTAATTTAGTCTTTTAGCTGTTACTTGTGATATGCAGGCTTCATAACCGCTGCTCCCAACTAAATTCCATTTTATTTATTTCGCTCTTCGGGGCACAGTATTTTGTTACATACTGGGACCATACGCCGCTGGACATGGGGGAGGAAAATATCTATGTCCACCGCCATATGCATGCCATCTTTGGGATTGTTAAAATTATGTACTATTGGGTTTTGTCTCGCCTTTTCGAAGAAAAAAAGAGACAAAAAGGTGTTGCTTTTCCGGCGGCGGCGGCGTTGGCGTCAAAATTCAAGTTTTGCGTTTAGGTCATTTTCTCACAAACTGTATGCACTAGACCTTTCAAACTTTGCTTATAGTTGTATCATGGGTGGTACATCGAAACGTAACAAAGCAAATGTGTAAGTGACCTTGACCCTCCAAGCAAAGGGCAGATATCTTAATAATTTTTAGGTTCAACTTTTGCGTTTAGGTCACTTTTTCACAAACTGTATGCACTAGACCTTTTAAACTTTGCTTATAGTTGTATCTTGGGTGGTACATGGCAACGTGACAAAGCAAATGTGGAAGTGGCCTTGACCCTCCAAGCAAAGGGCAGATAACTTAATAATTTTTAGGTTCAACTTTTGTGTTAGGTCACTTTTTCACAAACTGTATGCATTAGACCTTTAAAACTTTGCTAGTAGTTGTATCTTGAGTGGTACATCGCAACGTGACAAAGCAAAGTGGAAGTGACCTTGACCCTCCAAGCAAGGGCAGATAACCTTATAATTTTTACCTTCAACTTTGGCGTTTAGGTCACTTTTTCACAAACTCTATGCACTAAGATCTTTCAAACGTTGCTTATAGTTGTATCTACAGTGGTACATTGCAACGTGACAAAGCAAATGTGGATGTGACCTTCACCATCCAAGCAAAGGGCAGATAACTTTAATTGTTACATTTACATCACTTTCTCATGAACTATAATTATGCACTAGATGTTTTAAACCTAATTTTTATAGCTTAATCTTTGGAAGAAAATATTCTATTTTGACATAGTTTTGTCTTCGGTAGTGCATCTTTTTTTTGGATGCCTGGATTTCATCTATTACCTTGATATACTTTTTGGAGCTGATGATTTTTAACTCTACTGGTCAAAGGCCTTCATTTTTCATCTGATCTTTACCAAACTTTACCAGATTGTTAATATCAATGAAAACTTGCACAAGTTCGAAAACCAGCCAGATCGAACAAATAACAGCGGAGTTATGGCCCTTGATTTAGTTAAAAATATTATATTTTGCCTCGTTAATACGATAGGGCTTTCATTTTTTATCTGATCTTTACCAAACTTTACCAGATGTTTTGCCTTTTTTTTTCTTTTTTTTTAATATATATATATATATATTTTTTTTTTTTTTATTTATTTTTTTTTTAAATTTTCTTATTTCATTATTATTAATTTTTTTTTTTGGTGTTAACGCCGTATTAGCAGGAAGCATTTTGCTGTGCCTATTGTATTTTTCCCCGGTTCGTTGATTTTTGATGGAGTAACGGCCCCTTGACATTTTTTTTAAATTTCTTGTCGGCGCTACTACTCCTTGTTGGATTTCGACGAAACTTGGCAGGAAGCATCGGTAAGATGTCTAGTTGTGCATATCGCGCTTTTGTTCCAGTTTGCAGATTTATGACGGAGTTATGGCACTTTGACCTTTTTACTTTAAATTTCTTGTCGGCGCTACTCCTCCTAAACGGCTTGTTGGATTTCTACAAAATTTGGCAGGAAGCCTCAGTATGATGTCTAGATGTGCAAAGCGTGGTATATCAATTTTGGACAAGTTCGAAAACCAGCTAGATCTAGTTAGTAACGAGAGGTTATGGCCCTTGATTTGTTGAAAAATGATATATTGTATTTTCCTTTGTTAAATCTGTAGTTACTTCATTTTTGAAGTGGCTCTTTGGAATCGTGTATTTATATAGTGCAATTTCTGAATAAGGAGTTTTTAAAACGGGTGAGGAGCTTTACTACTTTCGGCAATGTAGTCCCCTTTAACTGCCTCAAATACAACTTAATTTGATAAGGTGTCTGACATGAACGTTATGTATACCGAGTAATATAACTACTGATTGTGAAATAATGAAATAATTGTGATTGTATACAATATAAACGTGTCTTTTTTGTAGGTTTACCGAAATATTATGCGCATTAATACACCAAAAATCGGATTGGGAGGTTTACGCACTTCGAGAATGGACTTCGAGAATGTAGTTCCTTTAACTGCCTCAAGTATAACTTAATTTCATAAGGTGACTGACATGAACGTTATATATACCGAATAATATAACTACTGATTGTGAATAATTGTCATTGTATACAGTATATACGTGTCTTTTTTGAAAAAGGAACTGAAATACTATGCGCAATAATACACGCATATATATTTTATGAATGGAATCAATAGCGTAGTTACCCGGATGTGCCGCTCATGACATGTGTGACCTAGATAACAAATTGGGAACTAAATGTCCGTAAATATTGTAGTTATTGTGTCTAGTACTTTGAGAAATAGTATGGCATCTGCTACAAATAAATACACAAGTTAATGAAAAGAATTTGTCAAGAAGTGCTCAGTTCTCTACTACCAAGGTAAACAAATCAAATAGTTTAAAGGGACACAAGGCAATCTTTGCAGACATTTTGTCACAACTTTGAGATCGACAATTATTGACATAAAACTACATTATCCTGCTATTAGGGTTGTGTTTTCTTTCCTCTTTGATAAACAATACCATTTGTGGCATTCAAAACATATTAATGCATGAAAAAAGTTCGTATTCGATGGTATTTCGATTGAATGTTTGTGAAAGCAGCGGTGTCATAGTAGTTCGGATAGTACATAATTTCGGATATTTTTTTTTTTTTTTACATAATCAAATAAGAAAAACTGTCCTTTACAAATAAATGTTGGTGGAAAAAAAACATATTTATGTATAGATACAGATATAAAGTAGATTTCTATTCATTATTTAAGGTGTAAGGAGTTCCTTGAATCCTACTTTTAAAGGGTTTCTAGTATAGGCTCCTAATTCTTTAACTTGTAGAAAGTGGTGACAAAAAGGAAAATTTAGCCACAGGAGGCCCAGATAGTCTAATAAAACCTGATTAAAAACTTGGCTCCAGTTTCACCAAGTCGGCTCTGATTATTATCGTTTGGCAAAAAGTACTAGTACTCTCCTTTGCATCGGTTATATATTACTATGTAATATTCTATTCTAACTTATTTGAAACAAAGTAGTAAATACGTCCACTGACTAGGAGCATAAAGTGGTAGCAAAAAGAAAAATATAGTCAGGAGGTTCTGAGTTTGATTACTACATAAGTAACAAATGTGTGGTATAAAAGCGGATAAAGACAAATATCCAATAAGAAACAAATATTGGACCTTTCCATTTTAAATCAGGGCCTGTCCATTTTAAATCAGGGCCTGTCCATTTTCAGAAGCAACAAGCCCTGGGCCTGTCTCTTAAAATAATTGCCTGTGAACACTGACATACACTCGAAAACCAAAACCGACGCGGTTGCAAAAAATAATTCCGTCCCAAGCATTTTTCAGTGCAAAAAAAATCTCATGTTCTAAGCATCAACATTTCAATTTAAAGCGCCACACCTGTAAAATTTAACATAACCTTTAACCTCACCAAGAAGACAGACACTGTTCAATCTTGGCGATTCTCAGGACCTTCAGTCCTTTGATTTATTTATTTTTACCATATTTGTTTAGAATGTTAATATAATATACCCCACCCCCACCCATTTTGAAGAAATTTCATTCATAGAAGAAAGTGGGACAAATTAAAAAATGCCCATGCCAGACTAGACACAGCAGACTTATTGCCCATGATTACCAGGTGAGCGATCTAAGGCCATCCTATCCCTGTTGTTTTTGCAATGTTTTAAAAAAACTACTGATGGGAATTTTATGTCGACAACCCTTGATATAAGAGCCGTTTCAGCCAGTTGAGCATGGGCCTCTTGTTTTTAATAGAATGACATTTTGTTTTTAAACAACATCTCGGCAAACGGCATACTCGATTGTTTTTAGTTACTAAAATGTTTACAAACTTTCATTTAAGCATCATTGACCTTTTTATTTTTAAGTTCAGCCCCCGTTAGGCGAGACATGTGAATCCACGGATTTCTTGTATGAATATTGACTTCTGCCCAACCCGGGGCTAGAGGACGTTAGCGGTAGCTAGCATATTTCACTACCGTTCATCAACAGTCTCAATCAAACCGAGAATGCCGTTTCCAAAGGTCCATTACCATACTCCTTTACATATAATTCAAATAAGGTGTACTTAGATAAAAAAACAAGACTTTATAAGAGCATTATAGCAACATATGAAATATTAGTAATGATTAAACATCAAAGACTAGCCGAGTCGTCTAGTTTTCCAGGCTATAAACTACTTCATTAATAATAGTTAAATTTAGGACCATATGGAACATGCAGACTAGTTTAAGCACATAATTATGGTTTTTATTCCTATTTGGACCGACGACTTTTTCCATATCGCATCCAGTCCCTTTGAGATAATAGGCTTATTACCGACGGCACAACACATAAGTATGCCCTAATAAGGTGTTCTAGGTAAAGATGTGCAGTGACCAAATCTGTGCACGTGGCAGATAATTGCTATCATGGGGCTACTAACAGACCGAAGATAAAAAAGTGAAATAAGTCTTACTACTTTTGGTACAAAACATATACTGTATTTCATCACTCATTTATACCCGTCTGTTTAGCCGGATTGCCTTCGAAATCAGTCTTCTTATCATTTGGTGTGATTTCCGTCTGTCCGTCCGAAGTTTTTGTTAATTATTTTATTTTCCCTTAGTTCTCGAACCTGAAAGTTTTGCAACTTGGAACTCATATTATTTCACTTTAATCATAACACAACGTTATATGAAAAGCCCTATATGTCATGACTTCATCTCTTTCGATTTTTATATTTACATTTACCTGAATTATTTCCGTTTTTCGCATAAATTCTTCAGTTAAACAACAACAATTAACAGCAAACTTTGAAACTTGGCACGCAAGTTCAACATCATAACACAACAATATGTCACAAGCACCACAACTCTTTTATGCATGTTACTAACATTATCCCCCTTTCTCACTTCTATTGTTGGTTAACATGTTGAATATATATTCATATTCCAAAAACAAATTGAGAGAAAAATTTGAAACTTGGCATACATGTTCATCATCTGTGTTACAAGCACCATAACTCTGTCATGCTGTTTACCGAAATTATCCCCGTTTACGTCTTAAATTTCTGCGGTAAAAGCGCACGAAAGCAAGTCTATGTTGTATTTGAGGTCGATGAGGTCAATGGCACTTTTACGTTAAATATTCACATGTTTTTTTAGTGAAAATTTAGCTTGAACATGATAATATCCATTGTCGACTGTTATTGTTCTATATACAGACGACTCCATTCTCAGGTCTCACACCTTTATTATCTCCGCTGAAAGCTCGCGGACCTAGAGTCTAAAAGAAAACAGAAAATAATTTTATATTTCACTCCATTTTAGGCAATTTTTATTTCGAAAAAATGTTTTTTCTTTGCTTTAGAATACATCTGCTGTGTAAAAGACAGATTCTGTAGAAAATTCCATGTTGATATGAGGGTTCATTCAAATTTCAGAAGTGTTTGACCGAACCACCACATGTTCAGCTATATTGGGTATGAATTTCGTATGACCGGTCATATACACATGAGATTAAAAACAAAGTTCAACCTGGTTAATATTTGTTAATTGCTTTTTTAAATCGCAGATATTGGATCAATGAAGGTTTTAAGCATATAGACATGTTGAAAATTAAGTTTATCTCTATATAGATTTAAAAACGCAACATTTTTGATGTTCGATTATATCTAGTCCGCTGGTTTATTGTTCCAATCAAGATTGTTATTGAAGCTTTTAATGACACCTCTCGGTATCTGGATGACATACTGAACATTGACAACCCTTTCTTTCCAACTATGGTTGATAATATTTATCCTAAAGAACTTCAGCTTAATACAGAAAATATATCTGATAATTACGCTTCTTTTCTTGATTTAGATCTCTCGATTGAATATGGTAAAATAATTAGCAAAATCTATGACAAGAGAGATGATTTTAATTTTGACATTGTTAATTATCCCCACTTGGATGGGGATGTTCCCCGAGCAACTTCTTATGGGGTGTATCTGTCTCAACTGATTCGTTTTTCTAGAGCTTGTACTCGAGTTGAGGACTTTAATATTCGTGATCTTTGTATAACTAAAAAGTTACTCAGTCAGGGTTACCGTTACCATAAACTTCGTAAAACCTTTGCAAAATTTTATTATCGTAACCCTGATCTTCTTTCTAAATATAAGAGTAATTTAAGGACTCTTCTGCGACAAGGACTATCACAACCTGACTTCTATGGTGATGTGATTTATAAACTTCGTAAGATTCTTGGTCATGATCACTTTCATACTATCTTTGTTAAACTTGTTAACAAGTTTATCAAAAGAGGTTATGACCCTATCATTTTGCAACGTACTGCATGCTTGGTGGTGGACCCTTTTACAGTTCGCCACTATGCTTCCCTCTTTAATTGTACGATGACCGGACAGGCTATGGACCGTATGATGACGCCTACCTAAAGCCCATTGGGACGGTGGCGTTTGATGTTTGTCCATGATCTTTCTTGTCGTGCCCTTCATGATTTATTCTCTTACTGCTCTGGCTTCTGCCAAGTCATTGAGTTCTAGGCTATTGTTTTTTTTTGTATCATATTTACACGGGCATATTTGTGTTTTACTTATATTGCCTATTCATGCTGCCTTGTTAGTTAGAGATTAGATCATGGCGGGGATTTCTTTATTTACACTGTCCTGTTTTAATGGGATGACAGTAGGGTAAGTGTGAGGTTTGGTGCACCCTAGAACCGGTTTAAACCCACAGTGGCCTACTTTGCCACTGACCGTTCCAAGGCGGTAGCCCTATTGTCAACCTTTTTGTGTTTGTGTTGTCTTTTACATTTAATATTGCCTTTGCATTCTTGTTTGTCTGTTTGCGTGTTTGTTTCTGTGTTTTGTGGTTGACTGTCCTCCTTGTATGCTACTTTCCCTGTCCGATCTTTTTGTATTTCTTTGTATTTGTTAGCACGATTGTATTTGTTAGAGACGATACGTTTGTATGTAGCATTGGTACATGTCTTTCTTTCCTTATAGGCAAAAATTGTTCAACGCAGATACACACACTGGTGTGATTGCGTATCTGTATGCATTGCATTTCATTGTGAACAAGAATAATGTCTCGACCTACTTATTCATTTCTAAACAATTTCAAATATGTTTATACTGCGGTTAAGGATTTTATCGTAGCTGTAGCTATCATTTAATTAATCACCCGACCCTCTGCTTCACAAACATGTGTGCTACATAATTATTCAATTGTTTTCTTGTTTGAAATAGCTAAACAAGTGCTTAAAGGGACTGGAGACATTCTAGAAGAGTGATTGGTGTAAATCCAAACGTGCTTCAGTTTCATATGAAATGTGTTTATGCAATAAATAAAAATAAGTATGAAAGTCGAACAGGAAATGCAGATTTCAAAGAACACAGTAAATCCAAAAACACACAAAACGACAAACATGAATGACAATGTTACTAAGGAATAAAGGCATATGACGCCACAAATACAAAAACGGTTTTCAATAGGGTACCGCCTTGGAACGGTCAGTGGCCGCTGGGCGTTAAACCATGTTGTAGGGTGCACCAAACATCACACTTAACTGTCATGCCAATAAAACGGGACAGTGTAAATAAAGAAATCCCCGCCATGAACTATTCTCTAACCAACACGGCAGCATTAATAAGCAATATATTAAGTAAAACACAAAGATGACCGTGCATATATAAATACAAGAAACACTAGCATAGAAAGTCACAAAGAAGTTACTCAATGACTTGGGAGAAGCCAGAGCAACAGGAGAATAAACCATTGGGGGCAAGACAAGACAATATTGTAGACACAAATCAAACGTCACCGTCCTTTTGGGCTTTAGGTAGACGTCATCATAGGATCCTCAGCCTGTCCCGGTCATCGCACAATTACCGTTAATGAAAATGTTCGGTCTGGAAAGCTGAAGACTCGGCTGTGTTTTGTTGCTAAATAATAAATACTAATTTAAATGAAGATACTGTTGCTAACAGTTGTACATTTATTTCAAATACAGTGTACTTCTATCACAAAGCATGCCTTAAAGCATCAAATAAATGTATACAACAAAACTAGTCGAGTCGTCTATTTTACCAGACCAAACTATTTCATTAACAATAATTAAATCGCACGAATAGTAGGTTAGTGCATATGCACATTGTCTATGATCTAATTCAGCTTAGAATATTATTCCTATGAAAATTCAATTCGTATGAAGCCAAAATATGTACAGAAAATTGATAACTGATGTAAAATGTGTATTTAAAAAAAAAATCCACAAATTACCAAAAAAAAACAATGAAATTTTCCAAAAATTGCCTTTCCTGTCAATATTCAGTTTGGTATCCATATTTGTCGACGCACCACACCTAAATTAACATGTAAACGCCGAGATACACCTATTTCTCAAAAAAGTCTCTAACCTTCACAATTTCCTAAAAATCTATTTTATACTAATAATTCTTGTCCGGAACATACCTTGAAAACTAATATTATGATATGAAACTGCAAACAATGATAGGGGCAATACCAAAATATGCTTTTAAGAACCATGACTTCATTCTCAATCTAATAAGAGTTATTGCCTTCTGTATGTGTATACTTATAATTCTTGTCCGGACCATTATTTGACGATTACTATCTGTGGGTCTTGGATGAAACTTCACACACTGATAGAAGGCATTGACCAACATTGCAGCGTATAAATACAAAACCGAATCTTTATTCAAAATATAGTTATTGCCCTTTGTATTTTTATACTTATAAATCCTGCCGGAGCTTAACTTAAAAACACATAATGCTAGAGGGCAATGAGAGTAATGAATAGCACAAGCAAAAGTACTCCTCTTTGTAAAACTAACACTTATTTAAACATGACATGCGTATCAGACATCTCTCGTCTGGACTGTAATGAATTGCCATTTTTCTTTTAATTGATATGCCACAGTATGTTATTGATTTTTATCTACCCCAGCCTTGAAAGTACTATTCACACTATTATAACAGTAATGCAGAGCAGTGTGTAACGGTACATATATATTACATTAGTTGGCATGCGTTATCGCGGTAAGCTATTGTTAATAAGTAGACCAATTAGGCACATTATACAAAGTATTATTCTCTTTATTGAAATGGATAAGGTCACTTACTTTTAAATGTTCATTTTCGTTAAGTTGGGTTACATTCTGCTTTTAACTATGAAATAGCAGTGTATGTATATATCTTCAGTTAATCCAAATAATGCAATCTCAATCGCAACTTCGTAATGTAATACGTATCTTCATGACGCCACGTTGACACAGAGTCAATTCGTTGAAGGTTACTGTGCTTAAACAATTAAAAATTAAAAATAATCTTCTCAGTATATTTAAAACGCACACAATAAATTGTATAAATAGTAAGTTATGTGTTTGTCTGAATTACATGCAATGTGTTTGTCTGAATTACATGCAATGTATTTGTTTCCTAACCCATGTAAGAAAGGTTTTGTTGATTTACTAAACATGTCAAGGGTACATCAAGACTAGATAATGCAGCATTTAAATTTAAAAGTTATAGAACAATCACTAGCATATGTGGTATCATAAGACATGTAAGAAAGGTATTGGTGATTTACTAAACATGTCAAGAGTACAGCTGATTTCATTGATAGTTCCTCACAAAGTGTATGCATAGATTCAAACGCTGGGAAATGCTCATCATGCATAAGCTATACATTGTAATATATCTACAGCATATAAACGTTAATTTTCCTAAATTACAATCCGCAGAACAAATAAAGATTAATATTGTTTTCCGTGTAATTGTTGAGTATAGTCAATGTCGATTTGGTGGAGGCGGTTCTGTGAATTCTACACTTTTTGTTAGACTTTTGTATCTACGACGTCTCCTTTGGCTTCGTAAATATCAGGGAGCATTGTCCCGTCTGACTTAGTAAATATCAGGGAGCATTGTCTCGTCTGGCTTAGTAAATATCAGGGAGCATTGTCTCGTCTGGCCTAGGAAATATTAGGGAGCATTGTCTCGTCTGGCTTAGTAAATATCAGGGAGCATTGTCTCGTCTGGCCTAGGAAATATTAGGGAGCATAATCTCGTCTAGTTTAGTAAATATCAGGGAGCATGGTCTCGTCTGGCCTAGGAAATATTAGGGTGCATAGTCTCGTCTGGTTTAGTAAATATCAGGTAACATTGCCTCGTCTGGCTTAGTAAATATCAGAGAGCAAAGCCTCGTCTGGCTTAATAAGTAGTGTAACGAAATAACACAAAGGTTGTACGTGTATTTTAATTTACCACAATCTAAAGTATATCGATGTGTGAGAAAGAACTTCCCACCGAGCATGGTAGGTTCTAAAGTCCCTATTCCATGCCTGGTTCAAATCTCTCACGTATACGCTGGGTTAAGACCCTTCTGCCGCTCAAAACTACATTGCTGGCTTGAAGACTCTACTGCCCATCTAGCTGCTTTCCAGCCGAGCTTGGCAAAAGATCTCCCCAAAGCATCCAGATGACAGCTCTTATATAGCAACAGAGAAGCTCATTCAAAAGTATACATCCCACATGTGTAATTAACCTTGTCAATCTAAAGTATCCTCAAGGGCATACTCTATAAATACATTATTCCATTGTGCAGAATGTATACACATTATTAATATTGGCGACCACTAACCACAAGAACTCATTAAGTCGTTTATACTTTGGTAAACCCATCAATATTGTCGTATGAACAAGTATTCCTCCCATCATATTTCGAATGTCCAATTCATAACTGTCCGTAACCGTCACATACGAGAATGTTTCATGTTACCACTGATGTATACAGTCATGTTGTAATTAACATGTGCATTTAAGATGTGCGTATATTCTTCCACAGTTGGGGGTTGGGTGAATACATTAGGTTTTAAATGTTATACTAAAATAAATTTAAGAGCACTGGCCGTATTTTGAAAAACACATTAAACAAGTATTTGCATTTGAAAGTGTTCCGTTTAACAGCCTCGACACGTTGGAAATTCCATAGATCTTGCATTAAACAAGTGTCGTCACAAAAAAATACGGAGGTCACCACGATGTACATTTGTCACAAATAAATACGGAGGTCACCACGATGCACATTTGTCACAAATAACTACGGAGGTCACCACGATGTACATAGATCTTGCATTCAACAAGTGTCGTCACAAATTAATACGGAGGTCACCACGATGTACATTTGACCCTGTTTTAAAGGAGGTTAATCAGGTTTAGATGCTTAATTAGTTTTAAAACAACAAAAAAAAACTATGAAATGACCAGTTTGAAATGTGAACTGGTTCAAATACATATATAGCTCACTAATAACGTCCTCAGCTCGACTACAAGCTCTAGAAAAAAATAAATAAATTAAGACACATATACCCCAAAAGATGTTACAAATCCCTAAGTTATAAACAGCTGTCACTCGGATCACTTAGGCGATGTCTAAATATGGCGCTCACGTTGAAATGACTTGCGGGAATTACGATCCGCACCAAACCCACAAGTTTAAAGTAGCTAAGCATGGCGCGTAACCAAAGGTAGGAAATACACTCTTCGGATCTTTTATTTTATATGTTCAGTGTATTTTCTTTTAGTAGTTTATTGCTCATTTAGTTTATTTCTATCAATCTTTAATGCAGAAATAATGTATTTGAACAATTCTGAAAACTATACAAATTCTGATGTACACTCTTTTTAAACTTAATTTTCAAATTATAAAATCCATTATATTTTGAAGTCGTATATTTAAAATCACAGTTTGAAAGCAGGTTAATAGGTCACTTATTAGTAGATCTGCTTGTCATAATGAATGTAGCAGTAAAAGAAAACACATGTTTTGAACTTAGAATTACCTTGTAAAGCGTATTAGTAAATACAAACTCACAAGATCAACGATGACTGTTGGTGTATTATGTATCAGTACTGTATGACTACAAAACAAAGACTGTATATGCATTTTTATTATATAGTTTGCTTGTTAGACATGTAACGCCACACCTACTTTCAGGTATTACTGGTGTGTATCGGTATGGTTGCTGTTGCAGCTTCTGATGAGTGTAGGCAGGACCTTTGTAAGTAATACCATAATTCCGTTCTTTACTAACGTATGACTATGATTCACAGACCTTTATCACTAATTTCCTTTGTGTTTTATTTTGTTTTATACTAAATTGTAATCCTACACATAAAAACACAGTTTTAATTCGGACATTAGACGCAATTATTTAACATATTAAAACTGTTTGCACAACATTAGACATATTAGATGTTCATATGCTCCGGGAATATACAGAGATGGGTTTGAAACTATCGTGCAAAATCGGGCAATCCCGTCATTCTTCGGGATCATGCCTTGTGTTTTTATCGACGGATCGGTGTGTTCAAAATCATTACATTTTATTTAGCCGGAAGGCAACGCGGCAGAAAACAATGCACTGTTGCTATATCAAAATATGGCTGTTAGTTACAAGCGTTGATGTTTGATGTGCGTTGGTATTGCATGTTTGATGTTTGTTGTTTACATACTGATGAAGGTTTTATAATCTTTTTCATGTAAAAATACTATAGATGGAGCAATCGTCTAAATGACATTGCAAAATATTGTTGATAGCTTTGATTTTGAATGCAAATTCGTTTTGGCAGTAATCTAAGGCGCGTCATGCTCGGATGACGTATCCAATGCGGAACCTTCTAAATACATTCGAGGCATGTGTCTCTGCTGCCTTACAATTATTTTCTTCTCCAATATGTTTTTACAGCGAAGGACACATTTCAACTATAATATTTTTTAAATATCAGGATGACTTTTGTTTAGGTAACCCGTATTAACTAACATGATACTAACATTGAAATTGACTCTATAAATTGCTGAACTCCCTGTCCATTATGTCCAAAACCAAACTCCATGACATTAGTAATATTCTGCTTCTTTTTCCTTTTATCGATATAACGTATCATCTCAGATACTATCAACGTATCATTCCAACACAATTTAACATTTTCGTGTTAATATATTCATTATATGGCTGTTTATGCAATACCACAAGAGTTACTGAATTTAAAATATATGCCGAAACCGTCTGTTTAAAGGCGACTGCATGAACCAACCAGTAATTTAATTATGAATATCTTCCACTGTCACCATTTAAGTAAACGCCTAGAACTTTTTTTTCGAGTTATCTGCAATAAAAAAATAAAGATTCGATATCATCTAATTTGAAACATTTCTTTCGATTTAATTAACCTTAATCTTTGATTAAATATAGAAAGACAACTATTTACATTAAATGTACCCAAACCTTGAAATAACCATACATCATATCATCCTAATCTTTCAAGATCATTTTTCACAGACCTAACCCAACACATTTTATTTGGATATTTTTTCTAAGTCTTATGACATTGTTTTATATGTATCTTTAGCATTCCAGAAGTGTAAATCAATAACAAATAATAGTTTTCATTATATAGTGTTGTCATGTTGTTCTTCCTAACTCTCAATAAATAAACTAAAATTGAGTTCAGCCCCGTAGTTCAAAAGAATAAATTAGTTATCAAATAAATATAACATATGACTCACATATATATGATCGTGAAATGTATACTTATATGATTTTAATTGATATATTGATTTGAGAGCATGTCCCGCTAGTGCCTCGTGCATTTCTCTGAAAGACCCCCATTTGTAAAACTATCCCTAAATAGGTACAAAGTTAAAAACGTAAAGGTCCTGTATCTCCGCCAAAAATTGGATGAAAAACGTAGGAGGAGTTGAGTGGACAAGAAAGCTGGACAGAGGGACATACAGAAATACGGACTGACGGACATGATGTGGCAATTAAGGTTTGTCAACGTCATTGTCAACACATGTAAGGTTGTAATTGAGGAAGTGGCGATTCTTACGGATGGCGGAAGGTGTACAGTACTGGTTCTACCCAGGAAAAGTGGGTGGTCTGCCTCCACCACAAAGCAATCGACCGTCATATATAACCTTGCATGTGTTGAAAATGACGTAAAAAAACATACAAACAAACAAACAAACAAACAAACAAGCAAACCTACTTTAAATATATTTGTTAATGACAACATGTGCTCCCTCTGAACGGGTAAATCATAAATATCTGCGTGCTTTGCTTATCTTATTTCATCTTGTGTTTTTTTTTGTTATCTAATTCTTAAAACATGTGTTATATTTACATTTGAAATATCTTTCGTAAAAAATATAACATCTTCCTCTGTTTGGATTAAATATCATGCAAAATAAGAGAGATTTAGCAAAGTTGATCTATTTGGTGTTGACATATCTTTTAAAAATTTCCAGTACTCTTTGGCATTTTTGTAACGCATATTTGAGTAATGTTATTGCTTACTGGGCTTTTTGGATCATCAAGCCCAATCTGTGTGGCTTTGTGGCTACGGATGGTGAGATGTGTTGCGAACAATTTAACTCTCATGAACAGATTCAACAATGAAAGTCTAATACTTATCTCTCGTGTTTGTTTTTGTTGACTCCAATGGATCCAATCTCAGTATTTATTTAAAGTAGTATACCGATTTAGCTGGCCATAAAGAGCGTCAGAGTAGTTATTCTATTACCGCTCTTCTATTGACGCTCATGAACAGCTTCAATAAAACCGAGTCTACTGCGATATTCTCTCTTGTTTGTGCGTGTTGCTTCCAAGGGATCCGCTTTTCAGCATTTGAACAGTGTATCATGTATTCAACTACAATTTTAAATTTTAGTAAATGCAGAAAAGGGGATCTTCGGAAGCAACCGTGAACATAAACAAAAGAGGAGAGTAGTATACTCGGTTTAAATGAGTCATGAGAGGTAATATAAAATGCAAAACTTCTCACGCCGCCTAGCACCGGCTTAAGCTGTTTTCTAAATTAAAGCCATATATATTGGATTTGATGATCTCAAAGTTCCAGTAGGTAATAGCACTACTGATATGTAGGTATTCTATTTCAAGCCGAGTATTTGGCAGTATGTAGACAACGCTTCAATGTGCAAGCTTAAGGCGAATGTTTATATAATAGTATGTATTCAGCTGTTTGTGTGACCGTGGAGCGAGTGTTTACACCATTGTTTACTATCCATCTTCATTTTAAATCCAAAGAAATCAAGTATATGTGCCACTTGGTTGTACAATAGATCTTGGAAGAGTCCCGATATTTGTTTTGAATCAGACAGTAGTCCTGAATCACCGATATTCTGTCCGTCTTGTACGATGAACCAGAGGCGCACACGCAACATCTCTGATACAACTTAAGCGAAACGAATTAAGTCATTTCTCGTCAAGACAGACGTTCAGGCATACTTTAACAGTTATCATTATTTGAACTATTCCTTTATAATATTCATATAATAACGTTAAAGTTGGTTTAAAGTAGCTATCCCGCCAACAACAGCCACATTTTATAAAATATGTACACCATTTCTAAACCTACTGAAGACAATGTATATATATATATATAACTTAGTACATATTTTGACAATTCAGACTATATATATATTGCATCCCAGTGAGTGTGACAGTGGATATATTGAATATCTATGGCAGACATTATATAAATATTGCATCCCAGTGAGTGTGACAGTAGATATATTTAATATATCTATGGCAGACATTATATAAATATTACATCCCAGTGAGTGTGACAGTGGATATGGCAGACATTATATAAATATTGCATCTCAGTGAGTGTGACAGAGGATATATTGAATATATATGTCAGACATTATATAAATATTACATCCCAGTGAGTGTGACAGTTAATATGGCAGACATTATATATATATTGCATCCCAGTGAGTGTGACAGTGGATTATTGAATATCTATGGCAGACATTATATAAAAATTGCATGCCAGTGAGTGTGACAGTGGATATATTAAATATCTATGGCAGACATTATATAAATATTACATTCCAGTGTATGTTACAGTGGATATATTGAATATCTATGGCAGACATTATATAATTATTGCATCCCAGTGAGTGTGACAGTGGATATATAGAATATCTGTGGCAGACATTATATAAATATTGCATCCCAGTGAGTGTGACAGTGGATATGTCATCCTGTGGGGAAAATGTCGACCGAGGCGAAGCCGAGGTTAACATTATTTTTCCGAAGGTTGACAATATCCAACGCCACCCTCATTGGGATGAAATATTTATTTTATTTATGTTGAAAACAAATTATTGAAATATATGGGAAAATAATCCCTTTTTAAATAAAAAAATAGATCTACAAACAAATAAAAAAATAAAGTTTTGATGTAAATAGCATAAAACAAAATTAATATTTTCAAAACATTTTTTAAACATTATATCTGCATTTTAACAATATAAGCAACATCGAAATTTATACGTATCACAGATATTGTTGTAATAGTTCAGTTCAAGTATTCAACTATATTTTAAGAATCGTTCAACGAATTTCATTTGCGCATAGCGTGTTGATCATGGAAAATCTAATATCTATTTATATACTTCCTCTGACGTCACAATCAATAAACAGTACTTTAAGCCCTTTAATGTTTGACTGCTGCGTCCATATTCGGGAAATAGTCGAAATTGTTTCAAGGACGTGTATAGGAATTGTACATGGGTTTTTACAATGAGTTATTATAATACTTTTTGTTTATTTTATAAAACTTTATTCAATAATGTATAAGATAACATACAATCAAAGATGTTTCAAACATATAATAATACATTGTACATAATGTCATATCAACTTGCATTTTATAATTTCTCAATTTATCTGTCTTTCTCCATTTTTTTTATTTTTTTCTCTCTTTAATTTATTTTTCATTCTGTATTTAATCTGCATTTTATTACTTTAAGATGAGATCAGGAATTGAGTTGTGTAACGGAATAAGTACTGATCACCTCCCCTTTACCGTTATATGGATTTCGCAAAAAAGACAGATAAGCTGGTCAACTTGTTTCTATTCTAAGCATGCTAGCTAGGTTCTTACCATCGGTATATATGGGTCACGATGGTCTAGCACGTGAAATCTTTGTATTGTAACACGAATGACACGTGTTTTGCACTGACATGTTGATGTTTCGAAGTATAACTAGTCTCTGTATATGGTGCATAAGGATTAACTTGTGAATTATGTCAACATTACTGGTGTTCGGTACGTAATTACTAAAGCAAACATTATGTTTCGTTATCCTTTGGCCAACAACTCGTTCCAAGTATTATATCGCAATACAAATTCAAAAACCTATACTATTGAAAAAGCGAAAACAGCCACTTCAGTCTAACTTGATGTGTAGCATTCGCACGCACGCACGCACGCACGCACACGCACACACACACACACACACACACTATATATATATATAACGCAAAGTGCATATGTACTAAATGCCTTCCTATGCATTTGATAATGTTAACATTAAATATTGTACTTTACTGATTAGGGTGTTTCAGCTATCCGGTGATGTTATGATTGTGGTGATATGCAAATTCAGTCATTTATTGTTGTCTTATATGTCTTACAATAATATGTCACATATGTTGAAAACTCTTCATCATGCAAACACATTAATAACTCGTACTAGTTATTAACACATATTGTTACATGTTGATACTGCTGAACATTGTACGTTCCAGCTTCAACTGGTATGGAATTCATGGTCTGCATTTTGGAGGATCCATCCTGGATAATTATATCAACGGAGACTGTGGCCCATGTGAACATTGTTTCACCGCCCTGGAATATTTACATAAACATCACGGTAACACAGACTAGATATGTCGAGTGTCCGTATCCTGGCAACAATGGAGTAGAGATAGTGTCAGATGCGCCCATCTCTGTTGCTGTACATTCTAATTGGTATGCATATATAGCACTTCCGACTAGAGCACTATCAACTAACTATATAATTTCTAATGTTACTGATGGTAGATTCTGTTTTGTTAATGGAGTATATGATCAATCTAACGTTACTGTTGATGCACATATCAACAATACAAGGGTAATCGATAATGTCCAACTACAGAAATTTGAAGAATACGGTTTTCGTCCATCTGGTGTGGATATCATCAGTGACAAGCCGGTTACAGTAATCGCGTATTCAACAGTCCGGATTCAAGGTCAGGTTTTCGGGTCCTTTGTGGCAGAGATACCAGTTGATTTATGGGCCAATGCTTACATCATTCATCCTATATACCCAAGACAATTATATCAAATAAAAGTGATCGCAAGCGAAAACAACACGGAGATTTGTTATCGTAATGCTACAAATAGCTATGTAAATTTCTTAAATGAAACATCTGCTATCACGTCTGAGTTCCATGAAGAAGCAACTATCGTAACAGCCAACAAACCAATCAATATTGTTGCTGGATATTTCTTAGAAGGAAACACTACATCAGTGAATGATCGGTGTGTAATTCAGGCACAGGCTCTTTCACAGTTTCAGTCAAAATATGTCTTCCTGGCGGATCCGAATGTCATCTATTCTACACTGGTTATAACCATAAAGCAGACTGAACTGTCAGGCTTAAACATTTACGGGAACAACTCGGCGTTTCAGTCAGCGTATAACATTAGTGTTAGTGCTCCGATGGAAGAGTTTATTATTATTTACTTGAATGTATCCACCAACACATCACAAGTTCTGGAACACATCACGAACGCTACCTTTGGTGCTATGCTGTATGGGAAGAATAGTGGTAGTCATGGTAGGGCATTTGGACATCTTCTCTCCATGCGATTTACAGATAAAGGTAAGCGTACACACATGAAATGTTGTAGACGTCTCTCATGTATCGGGTCTCGCGTCATTCTTAGTGCTACATGTATTATAATAAAACGTATTACATTATACGTATTAGTATTATAACTATAACTATTATTATAACTATTAGTATGACTAACTGACTGCCTGACGGGCTGGCTGGTTGGCTGGGTGGCTTGCTTGCTTGCTTACTTACTTACGTACTTACTTACTTACTTACTTACTTACTTACTTACTTTCAATTAATTAATTTCAATAATTATGTTATTCTTAAGTGTTATACTCTTCTTCTTTATTATCAAGATTATTATTAGTAGTTGTAGTAGTAGTAGTAGTAGTAGTAGTAGTAGTAGTAGTACCCTAGTAGTAGTAGTAGTAGTATCGCATTAGTGCTCCGATGGAAGAGTTTATTATAAAATATTGTTTATTTGAATGTATACACCAACTCATCACACGTTCTCGATTACATAACGAACGCTAAGTTTGGTGCTATGTTGTAAGGAAATGATTATTATAATAGATCTTCTGGGCATCTTCTCTCCTTACGATTAACAGATAAAGGTAAGCGTACACATATTTTATGTTGTATTTTGCGTTTACTGCTATGCAGTATTGGAAGGGCATCTATGGCTCATTTGGATATCTTCTTTCCTTTCGATTTACCGATAAAGGTAAGTGTACACACTTTATATTGCAGACCTCTCTCATGTATAGGGTTTTAATTTCTAATAACTATTCACACCATTCTTAGTGCTACATGTATTATAATAACACGCACTACACTATTATTATTATTATTATTATTATACCGGTGAGACCGGAGGACTAAATGATTGCATAATGTCCGTCCGGCCGTCCGTCCGCATTGGTTTCTGATCAGTTTAAAGAGGCTCTATCTATACCTGCGCGATTTTAATGTATATATTACAAACTCAGTATTACTGCACTTGTATGCGTATTTTGTTTTAACCTATTCACATTTCCCGGCGACTTACGTTTTGTTTACGATTGACACAAATATGCTCATTGCGTACCTGTGAGCGACAAAACATATTCGGATGAATTCCGAATGAAAGCAAATACGATCGGGAAATGTCAACGGAATTACGAATGATATTACAAAAATCCGATCTTTTCAATCAGCATGTTTTCATAGTCCGCTTTATGACTGAGTAAAGTTTATATCAGTTGGTAGACATAAGTATCTAAGTAGAGCGTCTTCAGAGAAAAGTAGACAAAAATGTCGCAAAGGAAATGTAGCATTCAATGACCACAGTTAGCCAAGAACACGCATAGAAACAACAACAACAACAATAATAAAGATCAATAAAGGCAAGGTATATGATATCACAAACACAAAGGGGTTTACAGTAGAACTGCCGCCTTGGAACGTCAATATTTGTTGTGAATATTCAAGTATCAAAATAAACTCGAAGTGTGATTATGGTCATTTTCTAGAAAATATTGGCAGGAGTTATTGGCTTTTTATACTTTCAACTATATGACACATCATTTTTAATGCAAACTGTTTGAAGTATTTCGTCCATCTTTGTTTTGGATAAATACAGGTCGCGTTATATTATGGTCTAATTCTAGATTCTAGAAAATATTCTAGATTGATGGGCCATTATTTTGCTTTCATCAACTCTATGTAATAGAGAGAGTATGGTTTCACTGAGTTGGTTCATTTAAACATCGAGATGGGCGTAGCCCATCGACGTGTTTAAATTAACCAACGAGATGAAACCATACTCTATTTGTTTTGTAGCATGTCCATTTCAGCTCTATTTCAGTTATTACTAACTGTTAGAATCACTGTTATTCTCACAGTTATTCTGACAGGTCTTATATTCAGCTAAACGATTTACACCTGTGCCTGAACAAAGAGAATTGTCTGTGACCATGCTACAAGATATATATAAGGCATATAACGGAAGTGGTTTCTGATTAGTTTAATAAGAATGTTTAAGATACTCCATCCATATTTGTTATGAATGTTTCTAGTATCAGTATAAAGGCCAAGTTCCGTTATTTTCTAATTCTAGAAAATATTGAAAACGTATTCGTTTCATATGTGTAGAAACATGACTGACTTGTTTGTTGTATGTGCCATTATGGTCGGTTTTGAAAAGCAATTACAGGATTATGGACCTTTATACATTTAAAGCACGCTTATCACAACATACACCTTCAAATAAAAAAGTGTTTGGTTTCTGTAGATTTTCACGCAAAAATCACCATCATCATCATCATTATCATCATCATTAATTTTATTATTATTATTATTAGTAGTAGTAGTAGTAGTAGTAGTAGTAGTAGTATTGTTATATTTGGTAGAAGTAGTAGTAGTTAGTAGAAGTTGTAAGTTGTATTATTATAAGAAGTAGTATCAGTAGTAGTATTAGTATTAGTAGTAATAGTAATATCAGTAGTAGTATTAGTATTGTTATATTTTACAGAAGTAGTAGTAGTTAGTAGAAGTTGTAAGTTGTATTATTATTATTATTAGTAGTAGTATTAGTAGTAGTAGTAGTAGTAGTAGTAGTAGTAGTAGTAGTAGTAGTCGTTGTCATCGTAGTAGTAGTAGTAGTAGTAGCAGTAGTAATAGTAGTAGCATCAGTAGTAGTAGCAGTAGTAGTAGTAGTTGTAGTAGTAGTTGTAGAAGTAGTAGTAGTAGCAGTTGTAGTAGTAGTAGCAGTAGTCGTAATAGTAGAAGTAGTAGTAGTCGTAGTAGTCGAAGTCGTAGTCGTAGTAGTAGCAGTTGTTGTAGTAATCGCAGTCGTAGTAGTAGTAGTAGTAGTAGTAGTAGTAGTAGACGTGATAGTAGTAGTAGTATCAGTAGCAGTAGTAGTAGCAGCAGTAGTAGTAGTAGTAGTAGTAGTAGCAGTATTAGTGGTAGTCGTAGTAGTATTAGTAGTGGTAGTCGTAGTAGTAGTGATAATAGTAGTAGTCGTAGTAGTAGTAGTAGTAGTAGTAGTAGTAGTAGTAGTAGAAGTAGTAGTAGTAGTAGTAGTAGTAGTAGTAGTGGTAGTCGTAGTCGTTGTCATGATAGTAGTAGTAGTAGCATCAGTAGTAGTAGTAGTAGTAGTAGTAGCAGTAGTAGTAGTAGTAGTA
>JAWPHD010022221.1:0-25820 GCA_037043455.1 Cyrtodaria siliqua
TACATGGACTTGTTGCCATAGAAATGCCACCATATGTCACGCAACCCACGAGAATACCACGACAGTCCCATCCCCTGGCTTATAGACAGATTCACACCTCTGCTGCAGCTGATTACTATAAGTATTCATTTCCCCGCTCGCCATTGTACAGTGGAACAGACTGCCAGCAGACATAGCAAAGCTGCCAAGTTTGGATTCATTCAAATTGGCCGTTTGCACCGTCTCCCACTCTATGCCTTAAACAAGAAACGCTGTTTTTATCTTTTAAAAATCACTTTGTCTTGATCAGACTTTTTAACATTTAACCCTATTATCTTTCTTTCACCTACATCTGTTTTTAAGACATATGTTACCCATTTTATCTTACTCACACTGCACAGACGCGCACCTGCACAAATTCTTCGAAAGAGGGTGTTGCAGCATCGATCGATCGATCGATCGATAGGTAGGTAGGTAGGTAGGTAGGTGGGTGGGTGAGTGGGTAGGTATATATGTAGGTAGGTAAGTAGGTAGGTATGTAGGCAAAATTCAAAGTGAACATGTCAGGCATTATGACACTGACACCGACATATGCAAGGACAGTGGCACAATTCAAAGTGACCGTGTCAGACATTATGACGATGACACCGAAATATGCAATGCCACAGAACATGACACACGCAATAATGGCACTGACATATGCAGTGACAGTGACGAAAGTCAAAGCGAACATGCCAGGCATTATGACACTGACACCGACATATGCAATGACAGTGACAAATGTCAAAGCGAACATGCCAGGCATTATGACACTGACACCGACATATGCAATGACAGTGACAAATGTCAAAGCGAACATGCCAGGCATTATGACACTGACACTGACATATGCAATGACAGTGACAAAAGTGAACATAGTGACACGAACTATTGTGATAAGACAATTGGTACTCGTGACTCTGACAGGGACACTGACATGTCGGTTGACATTGATACATTTTGAATAGTATACATCTTACAAGACCCTTACAAAAACGTATACAGTCATGATTATACAAAATGACAGATACGTTTTTGTTTACGCTTTTGTTTGTTATTCTGTGAATATTTGTAAATGTGCTCATTTCATGCCTAATTTATGTCTGCGTGCAATGAATAGGCATGTGAATAGGTTTGAATATTGGGAAGAATTGTAGGACCTTCACTAGTACCTTCACGGAATTGTGCCAACATTGGTCATTTTCTCCATAAATACAATTATATATGTGTCTGGTATTTTGCATATTCTAGATTATTACGTGTATGTTTTTTGTTATATTCTAACTCCATTTCGGTGAATATATACAAATAATGCTTATTTCATATCTGAAAATAATAAACTGAATAAAACAATTGAAAACATAACTGTTAATGTCAATATGTTTTAGTCAGTACTTTAATACCTCCATTGAAATTACTTGCCCATCACTTTCTTTGTGTTCGAGCCCTCACGGGATTAGGAATCTCGGGAATCAATTCAGCTGGCTTGCAGAATGTCTGTGGCTCTACCCAGGTGCCTGCCCGTGCACGATAATTACTCGGAGGTGCACCTAGGGTCTTCCTCAACAAATGGAAGCTGTGACCTTAACTGTTGGTGCGACTATGTAAGCAATTCAGTTCAATTATGTATTTGCTCTGAAGAGTATATTGAAAAGGTAAATACTATTTCATTTCGGAAAATCAGTGGGACTAAACATGAATATTTCTTTGCCGCAATTTCAATTATATTAAGCATAAATAAACACAACACATCACTAAACAACTCATTACAGTATGTTCAACACAAATTCAAACACCATTTGTACATTAGTTGAAATCTGATTAAGTACTTCTTTATTATCAAGGCTTAGTAAATCAGCTATTTTATTTAAAAAAACAACAACAAGAAAACAGGATGCTTATATCCTTAACACTAGTCAAAAATACTCCATTTCGGTAAATCCGATTTTTTTTTATAAAACGGCCCTATACAGTACCCATCCACTTTAGGAGGATCGACATACATTTGCAAATATCTGATTAAGTACTTCTTTTTTATTATCAGGATTGGTAATTTAGCTATTTAAAGAAATGATCTTTATAACCATAAAACTATCCCAAAAAAACTCCATTTCATGAAAAGGCCTCTTTAGGGACCAGGCAATATTTATCGGGGGTTGGGACCGGTGCAAATAAAAATGTTATATAAAAAAAAATATGTACGTCCCATGGCAAGCAAACAAAAAAAATATGTACGTCCCATGGTTTGTCGCGACAAAAAAAATACCTGTCCCATGCCATTTTGTACCATTCCCAATGCCCAGATAAATATTGCCTGCTCCATACGCACCCTCCTTACCAAATGAGGTTTGCTGCAAGCTTGCAGCGAACAATTTTGTTCACAATAACAATTCTTAATTGTTCGCCAATATTCGCCACTAACGGTGATGTTGCCGCAAACATTATGGTAATCTTTGTCGAATTTGCCGCAAACTCGCCAAAAAGCTATACATTCGCCAGAAACATTTATTTATTTGCAACGTACACCATAACATCACCACAAACTTACTTGCATGTTTTTTTGTTCGCCACAACATTGCGACATTGCGACAAATTTTACCAACCCGATTTTTATTTTTTATTGCACGCATAAGTAACATCACCACAATCTTTTAAATTCAGATTTGCAGTTTCTTTATTCACAGAACATCACGACAAACTTTTCCATTCTGATCTGCTGTATCTGAAGACTCTGTTAGTCAAAAGAGCATCGCAAAACTTAGACTTTATACAGAATTTTATTATTTCCAGTTACTTACTACTATTAAAAGTGAAATTTGTATTTTATGTCAAAGGACGTATCACTTGAACAAGTAATTTAGCCAAGTGTAATTTGTTTCGTGGAACCTTATTTTTAAACATTTATTCAATTGTGTTCATTGCAAGAACATTTTTAAATAACAAACACCATGATAACTCAACATTTAAAACCAGAAAAATTAAAATTGTATCCCAAGTGCAAAACAATATGATCAGTATGACCTCAATAGGTAGATGTGTGTATATATACGTTTGTTGGTTTGTCTAGTGTCTGGTGCTGATTCTAAGATATCCAGGCACCATTGGTGCCTATTGGACTGCTACAGTTAGTGACATGTCCATGAAAATGGGAGTAATGCAGAAATGACAGTGCTCAACATCTCCATGAAAATGAGAGTAATGCAGAAATGACAGCGCTCGACATCTCCATGAAAATGGGAGTAATGCAAAAATTACAGTGTTCGACATCTTCATAAAAATGGAAGTAATGCAGAAATGACTGCACTCGACATCTCCATGAAAATGTGAGTAATGCAGAAATGACAGTGCTCGACATCTATATGAAAATGAGAGTAATGCAGAAATGAAAGCGTTCGACATCTACATGAAAATGGGAGTAGTGCAAAAATGACAGCATTCGACATCTTCATAAAATTGGAGTAATGCAAAAATGACAGTGCTCGATATCTCCATGAAAATGGGAGTAAATTAATGCAAAATGACAGCGTTCGACATCTTCATAAAAATGGGAGTAATGCAGAAACGACTGCACTCGACATCTCCATGAAAATGTGAGTAATGCAGAAATGACAACACTCGACAACTCCATGAAAATTAGAGTAATGACAGTACTCAACAGCGCTCGATATCTCCATGATAATGAGAGTAATGCAGAAATGACAGCGCCGATATCTCAATGAAAATTGGAGTAATGCAGAAATTACAGTGCTCGACATCTTCATGAAAATGAGAGTAATGCAGAAATGAAAGCGTTCGACATCTCTATGAAAATGGGAGTAGTGCAAAAATGACAGCATTCGACATCTTCATAAAATTGGAGTACTGCAGAAATGATAGTGCTCGACATCTCTATGAAAATGGGAGTAATGCAAAAATGACAGCGTTCGACATCTTCATAAAAATGGGAGAAATGCAGAAACGACTGCACTCGACATCTCCATGAAAATGGGAGCAATGCAGAAATGACAACACTCGACAACTCCATGAAAATGAGAGTAATGTCAGTACTCAACAGCGCTCGATATCTCCATGAAAATGAGAGTAATGCAGAAATGACAGTGCTCGACATCTCCATGAAAATGAGAGTAATGCAGAAGTGACAGCGCCGATATCTCCATGAAAATGAGAGTAATGCAGAAATGACAGTGCTCGACATCTCCATAAAAATGAGAGTAATGCAAAAATGACAGCAGTCGACATCTCCATGAAAATGTGAGTACTGCAGAAGTGGCAGCGCTCAACAGTACTCGATATCTCCATGAAAATTGGAGTAATGCAGAATGATAGTGCTCGACATCTCCATGAAAATGGGAGTAATGCAAAAATGACAGCGTTCGACATCTTCATAAAAATAGGAGTAATGCAAAATGACAACGCTCGACATCTCCATGAAAATTAGATTAATGCAGAAATGACAGATTTTAATTTTGAGAGGATTTATTTAAATAGTGTCAGTTTATTTAAATTGTGTCGATTGATTTAAATATAGTGAATTTAATTAAATTGTTGCACATTTAGTAAAACAAAGGTCCATTTATTTAGAATTCACAAACAATTATTTAAATCAAAGCCATTTATTTAAATCGTGAGGATATAATCTAAATTGTAAGGATATACTTTAAATTGACAGCATTTATTTAAATAGTGTCGATTTATTTAAACTGTGTAAATTTATTTAAATATGGTGCAGTCCATGTTAAATAGTGAAAAAAACAAAACGTTTTCAAGCTAAATATTTTATTTTTTTTACAAACGGCGCACCATTGTCAGGGGGGGGAGGACGTAAACCTGCTCATGACGAGCTTTAAGTGGAATAATTTTTCTGATGTGACAAAATGGCGATTTTTGGATGATTTTCGTTATTGTCGGAAGCAATTTTGACAGGTAGGCGCATATCATATGATTTATTTGTTAAATGATTGTGTTAATAAGGGGCTACTGTATCTCCGATTCACTCGGTTTTTTATTTCAATGTCCTAGCTAGCGGATTTAAAAAGTTATTCCATGTACAGTTTGAGAATGTCTTTGTTTACAAAGTTGAATCTGTCCTTGCCGTGCCTTTTTTTCGCATTTTAAAAGAAAATACATTGTTTATACATGGTTTAAGCGTGGAATTCGTATAGAAAATACATAATCAGTCTTATTTTCCTTCATGAAGTTTTGATGAGGCATTTATGGCCGAAAAAAACAGGTACGTCCCATGGCAAGCTAGCGAAAAAAATATATCGTCCAATGGTTTGTCGCGACAAAAAAAGTGCCTGTCCCATGCCATTTTGCACCGGTCCCAACCCCCCAATAAATATTGCCTGGTCCCTTTCAGCATCCACCTAGTTCAGGGGGACCAACTGTCAATGCAAATTGCGTTGTTGTAATCATTTAGTATCATACATTAGTAAGTCAGCTGTTTATTTTAACAAATACACGTATATTAACAGACAATTAGTCAAATGCAACTCCATTTCGGTAAATCGAATCTCCATTTCGGTCCATTTCGGTAAATCCTCTCCATTTCGGTAATTCGTGTTCCCCTGACTGTAGTCTCGGCCAGCTAGACCGTATCATGCATATGTCTTACTTGCAGATATCTGGATCCGTGTAGCATAGTGTAACGAAGAAATAAGAAGCGGGCCTGGTGACCGAGGCTACCCTGGCTGATGGTGTCAGAACCAGTCAGGAAGTACTTCCGGGTCGTAGGGTCAGGAAGTACTTCCGGGTCGTAGGTGCTGAAATAGTTCCTTGAAAGAATGATTGAATGACGCAAAATGTTGAAAAACTTGAATCTGTGTTTATTCCAGATATGAGACCGTTTGCTAGCCAAATGTGTTTAATACACAGAATAAAAGTATTTAATTAACCGAACGAATGTTGTGGAACTTGTCACTGATCTCCAAATATAGCCTATATTGCATTGTGTTCAATGGGCTGATTTTCACCGATCTGACACCTGATACCGACCGACCACACCAGGCCTGCCAAATCCCCGTATACATTTTTAAGTCGCTCTCCGGATCTCAGGATTTAAGTGTACAATCTCCGGATTTTCCATCAAAACAAAATGTTCATGATTTAACAGCTATACTTTCACAGTTTATCAGCTATTTCCGAATTGATCATGTTACGCTCCCTAATCAGAGGAATATACTTATACAAGTGTTGAATCAGTGGGTGTCATCCGTGTAATGCACTGACTGAATATACAATTAACACCTAATGACATAATTAGTTGTTTATAACAGTGAAGTAAGCTTACTTCACTGTTTATAACGACAATGCATCAACTTGTATTAACTGCATAAATAATTTAAATTTGCGCTTTAAAAAAATAGTTTGGAAATAAAGTCACGCACTCCAAATTTAAAATTAAAAATGTTCTTCGTGTTTTAAATCTTAAATTTTAAAAATCTCAGGATTTTGTTTTAAAAAGTATTGGCAGGCCTTCCACACGTGTTGATGTATTATTTGAGATGTTGAGATACGTTCGAGATATGCTTCGAAGACGGCACATGTACATAATCACCACAAGTTCGAGAATGCTCAGGAACGTGAGGATGAACTTATAGGTGTAACACGCCCATTGATTGTTGCATTGAGTTGTGTGTGAATTAAAATTTAAATGCCATGTTGTCATTCATATCTAGGCCCAAATTAAAAATGAATAACTTACATTCTCATCACAAAAAATCCACAGAAAAATGGGTGTCATGTATCTTCTAAGAAAGAACTTGTCTCATGAATGAATGGGAAACATAACATAAACACTGAGATGCCATAATATTGTATTCATGCACTCATTTCCATATAAGCAAAATAAATTAAAAACTCACAATCATACTAATTGGCTGTAAACTGTGTAGCATTATGCGACCCCAGGCCGACACTTCCTCCGACACTTCCTGTGTTCTACCCCAGGCCGACACTTCCTGTGTTGCAATGGGTGTGCTACACCTTAAAAGAAGAAGAAAAAGAAGAATGATTGAGCTGTTGCGAATGTAGTTAGTCGGTGTGCCTCAAAACAGTTAGGTAGCGTAATGAGGCATAAGGAGCGAAAAGTGGCGTAAGGTGGTATAAATCGGCGGATGTTATAAATAAGGATGTTATAAATAAGGATGTACAAATACCATTATATTGTGGTTTTAAACAAATAAATAAACTAAAAAGGCTTTTAGTTGATGCATCTTGGTTAAAATTAATCCATTCTTCTTCGTAATATATAAATCTCACTAGCACTAGCACGACCAGAACAAAGTTGCCTTTTTTGTGAGGTAAGTCCGCTATTTTACATATGACAGATACGAGAAGTTACGCTAATAGTATCCTAAAAACAAGGCTTATACTTGTCACTATTTTATACGAAGTTGTAATAAATGTTCAGTTCCAATTTTGGTTAACAAGTTAATTATATCTATTTTAGTAAAATCAAACGTATAATTATATATTGGTTTAACATGGTCCAACTTATTAAGGTATTGACCCGTAATGGTTCTTAATGAGATCTTTAATAACTTAACCATGCATATATATGTGTATGTAGATCTATCACTTAACATATATATTTAAACGAGGTTAACTTCTTTCTAAAACGCAAATTGACAGTATATTTCATTTCTGTGTTCTATATCTAGTGTAATGACCAATTTGTTTTCATAACGCATGTGCGGATATTTCCGATTTTTATTAAATATCGCCTTAGATTACAAGGTATACTCGTATTTTACAATGATAGAAAATGTAACTTGTTACGTGCTAATGTAGTTAGTGAGTTTTCAGTCCCGTCTTTTAGTAGCCACGAAAAGAGCGTCTAGATCACCAGACGCATTCGGCTGATGGAACATGAATGCTCGAGGTGAGATAGTATTTCAAACGGTTTGCCTGATTTATCCACTTTTAAACCACTGGTTGATGTGTTACAATTTAGGTTCTGTTAAACTGTTCATGTTTTTTTTTTAAAATAGTATTTGATTGAAAATATATCCGGGAAAGCATCCACAAACCGGTTAGTCAAACACCCAAGACACCATAAAACACACCAATACCCTTCAAAAGTAGCCAGCCCTGAAAATATGATCAATCTCTACCATCGTGTCAGGACTAATATGAACTAAGGTAAAACCTTAAAGCGAACTCAGCCATTTACTTATAACAGTTTAACATTAACATACCTGATCTGTGTACCAACTTAATCCGAGCCTTCTCTGACCCTAAAAGCATTTTTTTTTTCAGCTTTATACAGTAGGGTCAGAGGTAGCCTAATAAATTGGCTCCTATGCAGTTTTTTTTTTTATTCTGACGTTCTATGTAACTGCATATATATATTGATGCTCGCCAATACGAAAAATTTCAAAAGAGCATTAAACGTGTATTTTAACACACTAGGTCAGAGGAACTCCTATAGTGAAATCTAAATACAAACAGTCATGCACTTTCAACGATGTTTGCGGTGTCCTGTCGATTTTTTTACGATAATTTAGCTCAACAGATCAATCAGTTATAGCAAGTTGCAATGCTAAATCTGCACCTTTATCGATGGTAGTGACACAATAAAACATTTATGTTTTGAAGTACACTTTTATTTACTATACCCGCCATATTGTCATTTTGCATATTAAATTAAATTCCCTTGATATTCTCATGAGGGGTGAAGGCATATATGTTCCCCTCATCAAATAAGTCCACTATCAACTGACAGCATCGACGGATTTTTGGAGTGGAACAAACTCTTCTCTGAGCATAATTAGGGTCTAAACCTTAAAGATAAACAATTGGATGTTGTTAAGAGAATTACTAGTGCCAAAAGGAAAAGTTTTGAAATTGTTTGAATTTTGCGGGAAATATTTATTGGCGCACCGGTCATGATCACGTGACATTTGACCCGAATAATAACAAATGATGGAAATTTAATATTTTTTAACTTCGTCTGAAAAGGTTGTACACAGCCAGATGAAATATCAAAAGAAGGTCAGAGAAGGCTCGGATTAGTACCATCTCTGACGCAACTTTTGCTATTTTAAATTACTTTGATATTAAAGAATGTAAACTAATATGTAATTGTATAACCTCATCATTATCAATAAGATAGTTCTATTTTATTATTTATCTTACTTGTTAATTCCTTTTTAATTTTTTTTTCTCTAAAGTTGGATTGGACGAAACGTAACAGGAAGCTATATGATTACTAGTTGTTCCTATTGCGTTTTTTTCCGGTTCGTTGATTTTTGATGGAGTTACAGCCTCTTGACATTTACTTTAAATTTCTGGTCGGCGCTACTCCTCCTAAACGCCTTGTTGGATTTCTACGAAATTTGCCAGGAAGCCTTATTATGATGTCTAGTTGTGCAAAGCGCGGTATATCAATGAAATCTTGGACAATTTCGAAAACCAGCTAGATCTTGTTAGTAACAACAGAGTTATGGCCCTTGATTTGTTGAAAAATGCTATATTGTATTTTCTTTGTTAAGTCTGTAGTTACTTCACATAGGTGTTGCTTTTCCGGCGGCGGCGGCGGCGACATTCAAGTTTTGCGTTTAGGTCATTTTATCACAAACTGTATGCACTAGACCTTTCAAACTTTGCTTATAGTTGGGTGGTACATCGCAACGTGACAAAGCAAATGTGGAAGTGACCTTGACCCTCCAAGCAAAGGGCAGATAATAATTTTTAGGTTCAGCTTTTGCGTTTAGGTCACTTTTTCACAAACTGTATGCACTAGACCTTTAAAAAACTTTGCTTATAGTTGTATCTTGAGTGGTACATCACAACGTGACAAAGCAAAGGAAGTGACCTTGACCCTCCAAGCAAGGGCAGATAACCTTATAATTTTTATTTACCTTGAACTTTGGTATTTAGGTCACTTTTTCACAAACTGTATGCACTAAGATAAATCGAATCGTACTGGTGAACCGTGTTGACGCATTGTTTACATTGTGGCAAAAAATGTGGAAATTATAATATCAAATGACATTTGTTCTTAAAAAGTTTTATATCGGCAGATTTGTGAATGGATATTCTATAACGCTTGACTAGTAACATTTGGAAATAATAACAGGTATTGACATAATTTATCAATAATTTATCAATACTTTATCGACACAAGCCTTGCTGAGTTATGTAAATCGTGCTTGAACTTATCGCATATAACCTTTCCCAGTGTTCCCTCCGATACAAGTGTGAGGATATTATATAATGAGAGCAGCGGAGCGCGTATAAAATCTACGGAAAACTGTAAGTGCGATAACCACGATTTGTTGAAATGGGAATATTTCCACTACATTGAACATTCAATATAACATATTAAATGGGTGTGGATATATCATTATATAGATCACGTATCGGCCTACACAGGGACAGAGGTATGAGAACACATACAATGAATAGGAGCACTGTTTATACTCCAGATACGCCACAGACAGGCGTTCACTTTCGTCTGTTTCTTACGTGTAATGTAATAGGAACAATCTTGTTAATCACACGCACGCTTCTCGAAGTAAATAAAATCTCTTGGATTTTAAACTTTTCTATATACACGACAAATATTATGCATGTATGGTGGGCAGTGAGTGCTCACGATTTGGTACCTCAACCGGAACGAATACGCTGGCTTTTCGGAACAAGTCCTAGTGTTATCCTCGGACATTGAACTTAATCCTGGACCTACCACGTCTAGTAAAAAGAGCACAGAAGACCAAGATATGCTGAAAAGTATTCTTAACAACACTACATCGATGAAAAAGGATATGGATGTTGTTAAAAACAACCTAGATACGGTCATTAATGAAGTAACATCAATTAGACTCGTTATGAACATGATCAAGAAAAATGTAAAAAGTATTGAAACTAAACAAACCGATTTGAATTGCAGGTTAAGTGAATTAGAAACTAAATTATTTTTTTTAGACGAAGATAAAAATGTTCTGCAAATGGATATTAATGAGCTCGATAGGTTGTATGAAAATAAATGCGATCATGTAAACAACTCTAAGACGATCTTGACAGAATTGAAGTCGAAAGTAATAAAAACACCGTACGGATTTTTGGACTGGAAGAAAAGCCGTTTGAAGATGAATCCCGAGCGAAACAGACTGTGATCGATAACGTTCTATGTATTGGTTGTCCGGACGAAACATGGGAAACACGCGACATCGACAGTGCCTTCCGTGTAGGCTATGCCAAAACCAACCAACCAAGAGCTATGTTAATCAAACTAACCCACACGAACCACTGTCGCAAGCTATTAAATGGCAGAGGTAAACTTCGCGTATAAGAATAGCACATGACTTAACACAACGACAACATGGAAAGCTAAAAGTCTTAAACGCCGGTGGGAGAAAAAGGTTACTTTTATAAGGGCAAGTTGATAACCTTAGAAACATCAAATCAGAACACAACACAACACGAGCGTACCTTTAAACAGGCAAAACGGCGAACACAGCCACACCTCACAGAAAATGAACAACATGCAAACACTGGTGAACAACACATGGACGATACAGTGCACGGGATTGATGAATATGTAGACAATACAGACATGAATACCGAGGCAAGAATACCGAGGCAAGAATACCGAGGCAAATGCTAGTGGAGGCAGATAGGGGCACGGTCAAGGCCATAACATCCTTAATGGATCATTAAAATATGTAGTTTGGAACATTGAAGGACTTCTCTCAAAATTAGAATTTAGTGATTTTAAGGAACATATCAGTCAATAACAATTTGACGTTATCAGATAGAGGTGGGCGATCCATGGCAGGTATAATTGTATATATACGTAACGAATTAGTACTACCGTTTGTAAGAAGAATATCTCATGAATGTGAGTTTAGTATTTTTCTACTTTTTGACAGAGCAGTGCTTGATTTGGCAAAGGATGTGTTATTTGTTTGTACTTATCTACCTCCAAGTTGCTCACCATTTTATAAAGATAAACCATTCAAGGGTGTAGAGCTTTTAGAAAATAGTATTATAAATGCTGATTGTAATCTAAATGAAGTTCATCTTTTAATTGCGGGATCCCTGAATGCCCGATCAGCTAATGAACTAGATTATATACCGTATGAATTTGATATTCCAGAATTGGAAGAATTCAACGATATGATAAATAACCATATAAATATGTCCAGATATTCTTGCGATAGTACCATTAATAGTTGTGGCAGGGAACTTATTAATTTTTGTAAGCATATGCCTTATCTATTCTAAATGGGAGGTGTGGAAAAGATAAAGAAATAGGTAACTTTACATATGTCTCTTCCATAGGTTGTAGTGTCATCGATTATTTTATAACTGATAAAACAGTGTTTGACATTATAAAATCATTTGAAGTAGACAAAAGAACAGAATCTAAACATTTCCCCATAAGCATTGAAATAAAAAGTAATTTAAATAGAAGAAGTGACAATGAGAAAAGCGAAGACGAATCTGAAGAAATTTATAGATATTTAAGAATGACAACAATGACGAGATAAGAGATAATATGGATACATATATTATGAAATGCGACGACTCTAGATTTAGAAAACAATATTAGTAGTCATAACATACCCATAAACAATATTTTAACCAGGTTCACAGACATGATATATATAAGTCGATTGATACATGCAAAGTAGTTACCGTAATAAAGTTAATAAACATAAACATAGCCAACCGGATTGCAGGTTTGATAATGAATGCAAAATCCTGAAAAAGGAAAAGTATAAACTGTTGCATAAATATTGACACAATAGGACAAAACAAAAGCTCGACAATTATATTACGACAAGGACAACATTTAAAATTACATGCAAAAAAAAGCAAGAAGATAAAAATACACGAAATCAAAGCAATAAACCATGTGAAAGTAATATTAACTCTAAGCGATGGTACAAATACTTCAAAATCTTATTCGACAGCAATGATAACTCGAACTCTACATTTCATGACAATGAATTAAGCGAAGAAGATATAGCAGAGCTTTTTCAGGAGATCCCCGATTATGAGAATATATTATTATGAACTCACCTATAACAAATGAAGAAATAATTGTATCAGCTAGGGCTTTAAAAAATGATAAAGCACCTGGACCTGACAAAATATTTACTGTTTTCTACAAAATTGATTTAAAAAAGGTGTTTAATACTGTGAATAGAGCAAAGTTGTGGTTTATTTAAAAAAAAGCCGGTGTTAAAGGTAAACTGTTTAAAATGTTATATAGTATATATAAAAGTGTTAAAGCATGTGTAAGAAACAAAACCAGTTTGAGTGAATATTTTCATTGTACTCAGGGTGTTAGACAAGGTTGTATTTTAAGCCCAATTCTATTTTCCATATTTATTGATGAACTTCAATGTGAAATTGCAAACAATGGTCTGACCGTACTCCTGTTATCACCGGATATTGTTGAATTATTTATGTTAATGTTTGCAGATGACATTGGTCTTATTTCAGACACAGTAATAGGTTTGCAGAGACAATTAAACATTCTTCATCAATATTGTACACATTGTGAGTCAACAGTTAATCTTGATAAAACAAAGGTTGTTGTTTTTCGAAATGGGGGCCCTTTAAGCAAACACGAGAAATGGAAACTTGGTGGTGAAAAGGTTAATGTTGCAAAAGAATATACATAATTTTTTATGTTGTTTGACACAAAAATTAAACAAAAATTAAACAAATAGTTTTATATGGCTCTGAGATATGGGGTCTAGAACAATATAACAGTATTGAACGTATACAATATTATGCGTGCAAAAGATGTACGTCCACAACAAGGCAAGTAATAGTGCCGTTCTTGGTGACTGCGGCAGATATCCACTGGATCAGGGCTTCTAAAATTTTAAAATGCAAATCGGTCCAGGTTTTTTACTGCCGCAAGAATCGCACTTATTTTGAAAATCGCCGTACCCCACCCACCATGTCAGCTGCACCATGAATTTTTCCGTTGAGTCATTTATATAGAGAACTATTTAAAATTTATGTTTGTATTATATTTGTATTATTGATAACTTACTTTATCACAATTTGTACATTTTAATGACTGACATCATGTCTTCGCTTTACTGAATGAATAACTTTCACTCAATATTAAAATTGTTGATCATTTGAGGAATTGAACCGGAAGTGTCTGATAAACCGGAAGTCGCGTGAAGAATCACCGTGGTAACCAATGTAATTAAGAGGCAGTCGAGTTCATTTGTCGGTTCTAACATTTTGTTTTATCACTTTCCTTAATTAATGTCATTAATAATATTAATGTCATTAATATTATACTTAAAGTTATTGTAAAAAAAAAAATCAAACAAACAAGTAACACCGCTCGGTATTTTAATTTTTTTAATGACCCAAACAAATTTCAGTCCCAGCTTTGGCCACTTAAAAAACAAACCGACACAAGCAAACAGGCTAACACCTTACGACTAACGGTATATCAAAGGAATTACAGACGGTAACACTTGCTTTAGTGAACCGACAGAACGCGTGATATACTTTCTCATGCTACCTAGCTATAGACTCTTCCGGAAAACTCCCTACTATCGGTAATTGTTTAGTCCAAATTGACCTACTTTCGCACAGCGAGCGACAAACAATCGTGTTATGGATCAAAGAATATTGCCTCAAGGCATAGTTTAAGGGTAAAGGGCAATTGTAGAGTTTTTAACGACCGATAGATAAAATATCTGGACCGATTTAAACAGAGATGTTGAAAAGAAAAACGGTCTGGAGAAACAGATTTCGGTCTGGGAACTGATAAACCGGCGATTTTAGAAGCCCTGCACTGGATAGAAAGTTATAAAAAATGTATAAAATACTGGTTACGACTTCTAAAAATGCCAAGTCATAGCTATGTGAAGAAAGCTTATAACATGTTAGTTTATTATGATACATGTACGTATGGTCATAGCAACTGGGTAACATGAATCTTTACATGAACGGTTTTGGATACGTATGGGTAAACCAAACTGTCGAAAATGAATCTCTTTTCCTTAAAGTGTATGTAAGAAGACTAGAAGACCAGTTTCATCAAACATGGTCCGAAAACATCTACACTAACCAAAAATTGGAATTATATCGAGATTTTAAAACAGATTTTAAGTTTGGAAAATATTTAAATTGCCTTACAATACGAAAATTCAGGCATGCACTCATCTTTTCGAACTTCCTCACATGACCTCGAAATAGAAAAAGGGATACAGAGGTATTCCTAGGAATAAAAGGGTATGCAAACATTGCCGAAACACCGTAGAAAATGAATATCATTTTATATTTGAATGCAAACTGTATGATGATTTAAGACTGAAATACTTACCAATACAATTTACACATAATTATTCTCTGTACACATTTAAATCATTGTTTTCAAATGAAAATCCATTAATTATAAAACATTTAGCCATGTTTATATTTCATGCTTTCCACAAAAGAACATGTGTTTTAGAGACTTTGTAAATATATAGTTTTTCGCATTGATTGCCTAAAATATTGGTGGTTTTGTATATTAACTCTATGTATATATGTTGAGTGCACCAGTTACATGTTTGTTTGTATATAAAATGCATTGTGTTATGGGCCAGAGGCCAAAATTGCAATAAAGAAATTGAAATTGAAGACCTTTCAAACTTTGCTTATAGTTGTATCTTCAGTGGTACATTGCAACGTGACAAAGCAAATGTGGATGTGACCTTCACCATCCAAGCAAAGGGCAGATAACTTGAATTGTTGCATTTACATCACTTTCTCATGAACTAGAATTATGCACTAGATGTTTTAAACCTAATTTATAGCTTAATCTTTGGAAGAAAACATATTCTATTTTGACATAGTTGTGTCTTTGGTAGTGCATCTTTTTTTTTTGGATGCCTGGATTTCATCTATGACCTTGACCTACTTTTTGGAGCTGATGTTTTTTTAGCTCTTATTGTTTTTAGTTACTTAAATGTTTACAAACTTTCATTTAAGCATCATTGACCTTTTTATTTTTGTTTAGAATTTTAATATACCCCCTTTCCCCCGAATTTGTATGAAATTTCTTTCCATACATAGAAGAAAGTGGGACAAATTAAAAAATGCCCATGCCAGACTAAACACAGCAGACATATTGCCCATGATTACCAGGTGAGCAATCCTAAGGCCGTCTTATCCCTGTTGTTTTTGCAATGTTTTAAAAAACTACTGATGGGAATTTTATGTCGACAACCCTTGATATAAGAGCCATTTTAGCCAGTAGAGCATCCACAGGCCCTCTTGGGCCTCTTATTTTTAATAGAATGGCATTTTGTTTTTAAATAAATGCACTGAAATGTCATCTCAGCAAACAGCAAACTCGATTGTTTTTAGTTACTAAAATGGTTACAAAGCATCATTGACCTTTGTGTCAGTCCATCTCAATTCAAGGAATGGCCCACGCACTTTGGTCTCAGATTTGTCTCATATTCACAGTATATCTTTTATATCCATTTCTAAGAACAAATCTGAAATGTTAGCTCTCTACTTTAAGTAGTTCATGAGATATGGCCATTTTAGTATGGATGGTAGGTGCCCGATTTTGCTCGGAAGCAAGGCCGTCATTTTTAGCTGCATTTTCAGCCTTTCATATCTCAAAAAATAATAGACGTAGATGGCTGATTTTTTTTGTAGCTGTTAACAGGAACCAAGAGACTCTATAAGTATCAATCTGTCTACTTTGGGACGACTTGGACAATGATGCTTTGCAGCTGAAGTTGCTGGAATTTACTATCTTGCCTTACGAACCGCCATATTTGACACCAAAAAAAATAATTTTGTATCTAGTACAAACTTCCAATCTTTTTTTAGAGCTATCTTCAACAAGCTAGCTGTGCACACATGGAATAGCACAGCTATAAATGTATTCGTTGCAGTGTACCATCTCTCTCAATTTTGAAAAAATATTATTTCGAATATTTTGGTAAAATGGAATGTAAAACTTTTTTATGTGGCTAGGCTCGCGTTAAGCATTCGCCAAATCGCCATAGGCGAAAAGAAACCCGATTTGGCGAATGAAAATCGTAAGAAATACATATCAAATTCGCCAGACATCGGCGGTCTGGCGAATCCAAATTTCCGACCAATTTTGTCTAAAACCTCGGAAAATCCCAAATCTAATACACAAAGTATTTCACTGTTTATAAAGCCACTACCCCGCTGGGTGTTGTTAGCTAATTAGCGACAATCAATTTGGACTGATAAACTTATTATCGCAGTGTTTATTGAAGACCGCTGTCATTTATTGTTTCTATTGTCACTGTGCGATAGACTCCGCCCACTGTTCCGCCTCTTGCTGTCAATCAACTTTTTTGTGACCCCGCTCTCAATATAATCCACATATTTAACTGTGTTATCGAGCCGGGTAAAACATTAAAAATAAAGTGGCGCCCTCTAGCGGCCAAAATGACTTTTCAAAACACAATGTTTGCTTACGAATTAATAAGCTTGAGATGCCGTCGGTGTTTTTCGAACTTTACGATCACTGATAAGACTAATTAGTTGTACACCCGGTAGCGTAAACTGGAACAATGGCAAGTGTGAACCGATGTTTGATCGACTGTCTCTGAATTGGGATAATTTATGGTTGAACAATCAACATGAAAAAATGCAAAAGGTGCGCTTACTCAAAATATTGAGGTACAATTTTAGAATGAAGTGGCTTTTATTACTTACTCTGTGCACGATATTCGTGGTGTATGTGGCATTTCTGAATTTTGTCTCACAATGCAGCGCGATCTTTCTAGCTCCTTTGGAACTACTGTTAGTTGAACTTGTTTTATATGCCTCAGCTTAGCCTTACATTTTTAAATATATTTATTTTACTTCTATGAATGTTAGTAGGCCTATATTTAAATACATTTAATGAAAATACTAAATGGTCTAATCAATGGTGACAAGAGTCTGTATTTTTATATTTTCTTATATGCATGCATTCATTGTCCTTTTTAAAATTTCAGTCGACATTTTTTAAAAATTAAAATAGCATTAAATTAAATACAATTTTTAAAACTTTTTGAATATTGTACAGCTCCAATTGTAATTACAAGTAATTGTAAGCACTAAAGCAGAATGCATATGATGTGGACATATTGATACCCTATACATATAGGTTAATAAAGCATACATTTTTAACTTACTATTGATGTGTACGCAAACGCGAAGTTTTAGCACCTACAATTCGTTAAAAAATATCTAGGCAAAAGTCTGGCTAAAGACATTCTAATCTGGCTAAAGGAATTTTTAGGGCTTTAGCCAGATTTGGCTAAAGGGTTTAAAATCCTAGCGCTAGCCTAGTGTGGGTATATATAACACCTGTATATATATATAACACCTGTCATAAAAATGTAGTCAATTTAAAGCTAATGGTATGTAGCTTCTGTGTGCCAAGTTTTATCTCTCTTATTGAACTCCTTCAAAGAAAATTTTATTCCTTAACTATGCACTGTTTTAGCACTAATTATGACATCACATATCTATTCAGAGCTCACTGTACACACACAAACCGATAAAATGGAATACCCTTTGGGGATTACATATTACCATTTTGGAGTTATTACCATGTGCCATATAAATAAAAACAAAATCAGTGCACTTCCCACATCATGATGCTGACTTTGAAAGTGGATAAAACAGTCTGATATCAAGCTATAAGGATGTGTTTAGCTCCATGTTCTTACAGTTCTGAGGAGAGTAAATGTCACTTAACACAGTTTACCTAACACAGTTTTGCAAGTGAGTGTAAATTATGATATACTACATGTGCCTGCTCTCAAGTACTCCAACAAGCCCATAACAATGTTTGTATAATACTTCATTGTACATTCAGAAAGTACATTTACCCATTTCATTCTGAGGATACCCCATTTTCAACAGAAACAAAAATGGCATGCACATAATTTAATCATGATCTAATCTGTTTGCTTGCGGCTGTAAGGAGGATTCACTGGAGCTACGCTGGTTGCAAATGTTGTAAGGTACCTTTTGCCTACCGCTATCCAAAATATGGCACATGTAGTGTATCATAATTTACACTCACTTGCAAAACTGTGTTAGGTAATGCCCCTGTCACACTATAGCGCGTTTCCACTGCGTTGGCACGGCGTTGTTTAATTTTCCAGAACGCCGTGAGATCGCAAGAAAAATCTGATATTTTTCGTGAAGATGGAGATGTCACGGCGTCCTCACAGCGACCAAGGCGTTGCTACGGAGCTCCCATGGCGTTCTATCGCGTTCCTACGGAGTTCTTGTTGGCGATTGTCTGCGCTCTCACGGCGCTTCCACTGCGTGCACTGCGCTTTCACGGCGCTCACACTGCGCTGGCGGCGTGTTGAAGACGTTCTTTTGCACTACCTATAATTCATTTATACTATTTTGTTCGTTTTTGTCATGCAAACGCCGATGTACGCGGTAGAAGCGCAATGATCGCCGTGACAGCTCCGTACAGTCGTTGTAAGAGCGCAGTAAAATAAATAACACTCCGTATAAGCGCCGTAGATGCGCCGTATAAGCGCGGTAGAGACGCAGTGACATCTCAGAGAACGCCGTACAATCTCCGTGCAAGCACCACCGACAACCACAGCGTTCGCACTGCGACCTCTGTGCGCGCCCGCGGAGCTCCTGTGGCGTTGTAGGAGACCTTACTGCGCTGCTATGGCGACCTTACGGCGACCCCACTGCGCTCCTATCAGAACGCCGAGCGACGGCGTTTGTTTTGTGCATGCTCAAAGTGCGCGCCGTCGCTTGGCGTTCTATGCGATCCCAATGCGTCTACTGGCGATGCCACTGCGTTGCTGCGGCGATGCTTGCGATCGTACTGCGTGCACCTCGACGTTCTGCATTTTTCTTGGACACCGTGGGATCGCCGTGAGAACGCGGCCCTAGTGTGACAGGGGTTTAACATTTACTCTCCTCAGAACTGTAAGAACATGGATCTAAACACGTAGCCATCCTTGTAGCTTGATATCATCTGTTTTATCCACTTTCAAAGTCAGCATCATGATGTGGGAAGTGCACTGATTTTTTTTTTTTTATATGGCACATGGTAATTACTCCAAAATGGTACTGGGTAATCCCCAAAGGCTATTCCATTTTATCAGTGTGTGTACAGTGAGCTCTGAATAGATATGTGATGTCATAATTAGTATATATTTATATCTATCTGCTCAAAAGGGTCCAGTTAATAGCACTCGCCAGTGCTAAAACATTGTATTGTTAAAGAATAAAATTTTCTTTGAAGGAGTTCAATATAAGAGAGATAAAATTTGGCAGAAGCTACATACCATTAGCTTTAAATTGACTACATTTTTATGACAGGTGTTATATACCCACATAAAAATGTTTTACATTCCATTTTACCAAAAATATTCGACAGATGGTACACTGCAACTAATACATTTATAGCTGTGCTATTCCATGTGTGCACAGCTAGCTTGTTGAAGATAGCTCTAAAAAAAGATTGGAAGTCTGTACTGGATACAAAATTAATGATTTTGGTGTCAAATATGGCGGTTCGTAAGGCAAGATAGTAAATTCCAGCAACTTCAGCTGCAAAGCATCATCGTCAAAGTTGTCCCAAAGTAGACAGATTGATACTTATAGGGTCTCTAGGTACCTGTTAACAGCTACAACAAAAATCAGCCATCTATGTCTATTATTTTTTGAGATATGGAAGGCTGAAAATGCAGCTAAAAATGATAGCCGTGATTTCCGAGCGAAATCGGGCACCTACCATCCATGCTAAAATGGCCATATCTCATGAACTACTTGTAGTAAAGAGCTAAAATTTCAGATTTGTTCTTAGAAATGGATATAGAAGATATACTGTGAATATGAGACAAATCTGAGACCAAAGTGCGTGGGCGACTCTAAATTTTCGTTGAATTGAGATGGACTGACCCCTTTTTATTTTTAAGTCCAGCCCCGTGTGAATCCACGGATTTCATGTTTATTTTATTATCTCTACTTTCCAAGTTCGTAAACCAGCCAGATCGGACCAGTAATGGTGGAGTAATGGCTCTTGATTTAGTTAGAAATGCTATATTTTGCCTCTTAAAGACGATAGTCACTCGCTTCATTGATGTTATAAGAGCCGTATTAGCCAGTAGAGCGTCCACAGGCCCAAGAGGGCCTCTTGTTTATCCGATCTTTAACAAACTTTACCAGATTGTTAATGTCAATGAAAGCTTGGAAAAGTTCGAAAACCAGCCGGATGGGACCAGTAACAGCAGAGTTATTGCCCTTGATTTCGTTAAAAGTGCTAAATTTTTCCTCTTTAAGACGATATGGCCTTCATTTTTCATCCAATCTTTACCAGATTGTTAATATCATGGAAAGCTCGGACAAGTTCGAAAACCCGCCAGATCGGACGAGTAACAGCGGAGTTATGGTCCTTGATTTCGTTAGAATGCTATAGTTTGCCTCATTTATACGATAGGGCCTTCTTTTTTCATCTGATCTTTACCAAACTTTACCAGATTTTTTGATTATTTTTTTTTTAATATTATATATTTATTTTTGTAATTTTATTTTTTCAACTTTTTTTTTTTTGATTTTTTAGCTCTACTGGCCAAGGGCCAGCAGAGCTTATGGGATGGTGTGTTGTCCGTCTTCCGTCGTCCGTCGTCCGTCGTCCGTCCGTCCGTCCGTCCGTCCGTTAACTTTTGCTTGTGTACACTCTAGAGACCACATTTCTGATGCAATCATCATGAAACTTTGTCAGAATGTTTGTCTCAATGAAATCTCGGTCAAGTTCGAAAATGGGTCATGTGGGGTCAAAAACTAGGTCACTAGGTCAAATATTGGAAAAACCTTGTGTACACTCTAAAGGCCATATTTTTGATGCGAGCTTGATGCAACTTTGTCAGAATGTTTGTCTTAATTATATCTTGGTCAAGTTTGAAAATGGGTCACATGGGGTTAAAAACTAGGTCACTAGGTCAAATACTTGAAAAACCTTGTGTACACTCTAGAAGCCGTATTTCTGACCCAATCTTGATGAAACTTTGTCAAAATGTTTGTCTTAATTATATTTTGGTCAAGTTCAAAAATGGGTCACATGGTGTTAAAAACTAGGTCACTAGGTCAAACTTTGGAAAAACCGTGTGTACACTCTAGAGGCCATATTTTTGACCCGATCTTGATGAAACTTTGTCAGAATGTTTGTCTCAATGAAATCTCGGTCAAGTTCAAAAATGGGTCATGTGGGGTCAAAAACTAGGTCACTAGGTCAAATACTTGAAAAACTTGTGTACACTCTAGAGGTCATATTTGTTACCCAATCTTGATGAAATTTTGTCAAATTGTTTATCTTAATTATATCTTGATCAAGTTCGGAAATGGGTCACATGAAGTTAAAAACTAGGTCACTAGGTCAAATATTGGAAAAACCTTGTGTACACGAGGCCATATTTTTGACCCGAGCTTGATGCAACTTTGTCAGAATGTTTATCTTAATTGTTTGTCTCAATGAAATCTCGGTCAAGTTCGAAAATGGGTCATGTGGGGTCAAAAACTAGGTCACTAGGTCAAATATTGGAAAAACCTTGTGTACACTCTAGAGGCCATATTTTTGACCCGAGCTTGATGCAACTTTGTCAGAATGTTTGTCTTAATTATATCTTGGTCAAGTTTGAAAATGGGTCACATGGGGTTAAAAACTAGGTCACTATGTCAAATACTTGAAAAACCTTGTGTACACTCTAGAAGCCGTATTTCTGACCCAATCTTGATGAAACTTTGTCAAAATGTTTGTCTTAATTATATCTTGGTCAAGTTCAAAAATGGGTCACATGGTATTAAAAACTAGGTCACTAGGTCAAACTTTGGAAAAACCGTGTGTACACTCTAGAGGCCATATTTTTGACCCGATCTTGATGAAACTTTGTCAGAATGTTTGTCTCAATGAAATCTCGGTCAAGTTCAAAAATGGGTCATGTGGGTTTAAAAAACTAGGTCACTAGGTCAAATACTTGAAAAAACTTGTGTACACTCTAGAGGTCATATTTGTTACCCAATCTTGATGAAATTTTGTCAAATTGTTTATCTTAATTATATCTTGATCAAGTTCGGAAATGGGTCACATGAAGTTAAAAACTAGGTCACTAGGTCAAATATTGGAATAACCTTGTGTACACTCTAGAGGCCATATTTTTGACCCGAGCTTGATGCAACTTTGTCAGAATGTTTGTCTTAATTATATCTTGGTCAAGTTTGAAACTGGGTCACATGGGGTTAAAAACTAGGTCACTAGGTCAAATATTGGAAAAAACCTTGTGTACACTCTAGAAGCCGTATTTCTGACCCAATCTTGATGAAACTTGGTCAAAATGTTTGTCTTAATTATATCTCGGTCAAGTTCAAAAATGGGTCACATGGTGTTAAAAACTAGGTCACTATGTCAAACTTTGGAAAAAACGTGTGTACACTCTAGAGGCCATATTTTTGACCCGATCTTGATGCAATTTTGTCAGAATATTTGTCTCAATTATAGCTTGCTAAAGTTCGAAAATGGGTCACACAGGGTCAAAAACTAGGTCACTAGGTCAAATACTTGAAAAACCTTGTGTAAACTCTAGAGACCATATTTCTGACCCGATCTTGATGAAACTTTGTCGAAATGTTGTCTTAATTATATTTTGGTCAAGTTCGAAAATGGGTCCCATGGGGTCAAAAACTAGGTCACTAGGTCAAATACTTGAAAAACCTTGTGTACACTCTAGACGCCATATTTTTGACCAGATCTTGATGAAACTTTCTCGGATTGTTTATCTGAATTATATCTTGATCAAGTTTCGAAATGGATCACATGGGATCAAAAAACTATGTCACTAGGTCAATATTGGAATTTGCTTGTGGGCACTCCAGAGGCCACAATTTTGACCTGATCATGACCAGCCCTTAAAACCTGCCCTTGATCGATTATAATGGAAAATTGATTGAATAATACCAACATTGCCGATAATCCTCTTGGGTTACAATTCCTAGCTAGCCTTAGCACAATACCTGCACTGAACTCAGGTGAGCGATTCAGGGCCATTATGGCCCTCTTGTTTCATAGTTATGGCCCTTTGAAGGTTTTAATAGAGAAACCAGATTAGTCTGTTCTGAACTCCTTACTGGATTTCAACGAATCTTGATGGGGATGATCAGTACCAAGCCTAGTTGCACCTTTTATTGCGTGTTCTGGTTGAATGAATTTTGGCAGAGTTATGGCCCCTTAAAAGTTTTAATACACTAACTTTGTACAGACTAGTTCTCCTGAACCTCTGGCTGGATTTCAATGAAACTTGTCAGGGACAATCAGTACAAGCCTAGTTGCCTATGTCATCACCATGTTCTGGTTGAACGATATTTCAAAGAGTTATGGCCCCTTGTGCATAAACTTTATCTTTAGCCAGTAGAGCGTCCACAGGCCCTCTTGGGCCTCTTGTTTTAAACTTGTTTTTTTTTAAATTTTTTCAACTTTTTTTTTGGATTGGACAACACTTAGCAGAAGCATTGCTATGATTTCTAGTTATGAAGTCTCATTCATAGAAGAAAGTTGGACAAATTAAAAAATAATCATGCCAGACTAGACACAGCAGACTTATTTCCCATGATTACCAGGTGAGCGATCTAGGGCCCATCCTGGCCCATTTTGTTTCAATGTTTTAAAAGAAGTACTGATGGGAATTTTATGTTGACTTGATATAAGAGCCGTTTTAGCCAGTAGAGAGTCCACAGGCCCTCTTAGGCCTCTTGTAAGCTGTACTGATCAAAGGTAGCAGAGCTTATGCCGTGGTGCGGTGTCCGTCTGTCGGGTGACTAGGGTTAGGGTTAGGGAACAATAGAGAACAATAGATGCAATTCCTGTCCGTTCTCACGAATCAGTAGTTATGTGGCTGCACCTTTGTTTACTCTTTTGTTCTTCTCGCCACGTACATTTTTTAGCCTCATAACAGCTTACAAATCAGTACTTAGGTGGCTAGGGTTAAAGTAAGGGAGCAATCAGAGAACAATAGATGCTATTCATTCCGTTTCTGTTATGTGGCTAGAAGAATGCTGATCTAGCTATTAAAACCTATCGGTAGAGCTTCAAGGTCATTGACCTCTTGTTGTATAGAAACACTGCGACTGTTTTGAGTCCTACATTCCGGGCCCGCAATATTATGTATATTTATCTTTTTGCAAAAGACAATCAGTCTTAATTATTTACACAACATTTATGGAAGATCAGTATCGGTCATAGTTAAAGGAATTAAGAAATTGAATTATTAAATGAATTTAGTTAACTATTTTTTCTATCTATGAAAGCATGTGACGGTGTTTTAAGTAAGCGCTACGGGGCCTGCTGTACTTCAGATAGCGATTGGTAACCTGCTATAAATACACAACATCACAGTAGAAACGGAACCCGTCTGATCTTAAAATAAATAATCTAAAAATAAACATTTGTCACCGACTTTTTGCAACAACAAATGAGTTTTCACCACCCGATCACAGCCTTTTACGGAAAATTTCTACTTGTTGTTTTGTTTCTCATTAAATGGTTCAAGTACTAACAATAAAATTACTTCTCAATTGTGCACATGTTTGCAGTGGTATTAATACTGTTGTGTAAGCTGTGCAGCTACTGTACGGCTAGCCAATTTTGTTATTTTCATGATGGCAGATATATCAACATCCGAAAAGTAAGTGCCATACATTTTTGATCGTTACTTATTTAATTCGGCGTGACATGCATAGATATGTATGCTGACAGATAATTGATTCCTTTACACTCGGCTGCATAGTATGTAACAAAAGATTTACTA
>JAWPHD010022222.1:0-25806 GCA_037043455.1 Cyrtodaria siliqua
TGGCGGCCATCTTAAATTTTTGGCCGACCTGAAATTTTGCTACGATCAATTGGACATCAAGAGCAACATTCCTGTAAAGTTTCATGAAAATCCTCCAAGCAGTTTCAGAGGAGTAGTCGCTACAAGTGTTTACTATATAACTCTATGTAAACAAAGATGGCCACTGGCAGCCATGTTTAACGTTGAATCAAAACGATTTTTGACAAGGACCAACATCATGTCATGCTGATCATTTTAGAAAAAGTCCCATATCAATATCACTTATAGTTTTCAAGGAGTAGTCGCTACAAACTTGTATTTTAAAAATCTATTTTTAGCTTTGGCGGCCATCTTGGATTTTGCATCAACATGAATTTTTGCTAGGATCAACTAGACTTCATGGGCAACATTTCTGTAAAGTTTCATGAATATCCATCCAGTAGTTTCAGAGGGGTAGTCGCTACAAGTTTTTACTATATAAATCTATGTAAACAAAGATGGCCGCTAGCGGCCATGTTTAAAGTCGCATCGAAATAAATTTCGACAAGGATCAACATCATGTCATGCTGATCATTTTAGAAAACGTCCCATATCAATATCACTTACAGTTTTCAAGAAGTAGTCACTACAAATTTATTTATTCTAAATCTATTTTTAGCCGTGGCGGCCATCTTGAATTTCCGGCCAGCGTGAAATTTTTCTAGGATCAACTAGACATCAAGAGCAACATTCCTGTGAAGTTTCATGGACATCCTTCAAGTAGTTTCAGAGGAGTAGTCGCTACAAGTTTTTACTATATAACTCTATGTAAACAAAGATGGCCACTGGCAGCCATGTTTAACATCGAATCAAAACGATTTTTGACAAGGACCAACATCATGTCATGCTGATCATTTTAGAAAAAGTCCCTTATCAATATCACTTATAGTTTTCAAGGAGTAGTCGCTACAAACTTGTATTTTAAAAATCTATTTTTAGCTTTGGCGGCCATCTTGGATTGTGCATCAACATGAATTTTTGCTAGGATCAACTAGACTTCATGGGCAACATTTCTGTAAAGTTTCATGAATATCCATCCAGTAGTTTCAGAGGAGTAGTCGCTACAAGTTTTTACTATATAAATCTATGTAAACAAAGATGGCTGCTAGCGGCCATGTTTAAAGTCGCATCGAAATAAATTTCGACAAGGATCAACATCATGTCCATGCTGATCATTTTAGAAAAAGTCCCATATCAATATCACTTATAGTTTTCAAGAAGTAGTCGCTACAAACTTGAATTTAAAAAATCTATTTTTAGCTTTGGCGGCCATCTTGGATTTCACATCAACATGAATTTTTGCTAGGATCAACTAGACTTCATGGGCAACATTTCTGTAAAGTTTTATGAATATCCATCCAGTAGTTTCAGAGGAGTAGTCGCTACAAATAAAAGTTAACGGACAGACGGACGGACAGACGGACAGACGGACGACGGACGCCGCACCACGGCATAAGCTCTGCTGATCTCTGATCAGTAGAGCTAAAAATTAATAATAATAAAAAAAATAATGAAATAAGAAATTAAAAAAATAAAAATAAAAATAATCAAGAAATTAAAAAAAACAAGAGGTCAATGACCTTGAAGCTCTACTGATTGATTTTGATTTCAGGAAGTAGTCGCTACAGACTTGTTTTTTGAAAATCTATTTTTAACCGTGGTGGCCATCTTGAATTTCCGGCCGACCTGAAATTTTGCTAGGATCAATAAGACATTAAGAGCAACATTCCTGTGAAGTTTCATGAAAATCCGTCAAGTAGTTTCAGAGAAGTAGTCGCTACAAGTTTTCATTATATAACTCTATGTAAACAAAGATGGCCGCTGGCAGCCATGTTTAACGTCAAATCAAAACGATTTTCGACAAGGACCAACATCATGTCATACTGATCATTTTAGAAAAAGTCCCATATCAATATCTCTTATTGTTTTGAAGAAGTAGTCGCTACAAACTTATTTATTTTAAATCTATTTTTAGCTGTGGCGGCCATCTTGAATTTCCGGCCGACCTGAAATTTTTCTAGGATCAACTAGACATCAAGAGCAATATTCCTGTGAAGTTTCATGAACATCCGTCAAGTAGTTTCAGAGGAGTAGTCGCTACAAGTTTTTACTATATAACTCTATGTAACCAAAGATGGCCACTGGCAGCCATGTTTAACGTCAAATCAAAATAATTTTCCACAAGGATCTACATCATGTCATGCTGATCATTTCAGAAAAAGTCCCATATCAATATCACTTATAGTTTTCAAGAAGTAGTCGCTACAAACTTATTTTTTAAAAATCTATTTTTAGCTGTGACGGCCATCTTGAATTTCCGGCCGACCTGAAATTTTTCTAGGATCAATTAGACATCAAGAGCAACATTCCTGTAAAGTTTCATGACAATCCGCCAAGTAGTTTCAGAGGAGTAGTCGCTACAAGTTTTTACTATATAACTCTATGTAAACAAAGATGGCCGCTGGTAGCCATGTTTAACGTTGAATCAAAACGATTTTTGACTAGGATCAACATCATGCAATGCTGATCATTTTAGAAAAAGTCCCATATCAATATCACTTATAGTTTTCAAGAAGTAGTCGCTACAAACTTGTATTTTGAAAATTTATTTTTAGCCTTGGCGGCCATCTTGAATTTCCTGCCGACCTGAAATTTTTCTAGGATCAATTAGACATCAAGAGCAATATTCCTGTGAAGTTTCATGAACATCCGTCAAGTAGTTTCAGAGGAGTAGTCGCTACAAGTTTTTACTATATAACTCTATGTAACCAAAGATGGCCACTGGCAGCCATGTTTAACGTCAAATCAAAACGATTTTCGACAAGGACCAACATCATGTCATGCTGATCATTTTAGAAAAAGTCCCATATCAATATCACTTATAGTTTTCAAGAAGTAGTCGCTACAAACTTGAATTTAAAATATCTATTTTTAGCTTTGGCGGCCATCTTGGATTTCACATCAACATGAATTTTTGCTAGGATCAACTAGACTTCATGGGCAACATTTCTGTAAAGTTTTATGAATATCCATCCAGTAGTTTCAGAGGAGTAGTCGCTACAAATAAAAGTTAACGGACAGACGGACGGACAGACGGACAGACGGACGACGGACGCCGCACCACGGCATAAGCTCTGCTGATCTCTGATCAGTAGAGCTAAAAATGTCAATGAACCGGGAAAAAAAATGCAATAGGCACAGCAATGCTTCCTGCTAACATGGCGTTAACACCAAAAAAAAAAAAAAATAAATAAATAATGAAATAAGAAAATTAAAAAAAAAAATTAAAGCCCTTTCATATTAACGAGGCTGAATATAGCACTTTTAACTAAATCAAGGGCCATAACTCCACTATTATTCGACCGATCTGGCTGGTTTTCAAACTTGTGCGAGCTTTCATTGATATTAACAATCTGGTAAAGTTTGGTAAAGATCGGATGAAAAATTAAGGCCTTTGGCCAGTAGAGCTAAAAATCATCAGCTCCAAAAAGTAGGTCAAGGTCATACATGAAATCCAGGCATCCAAAAAAAAGATGCACTAACGAAGACACAACTATGTCAAAATAGAGTATGTTTTCTTCCAAAGATTAAGCTATAAATTAGGTTTAAAACATCTAGTGCATAATTCTAGTTCACGAGAAAGTGATGTAAATGTAACAATTAAGGTTATCTGCCCTTTGCTTGGATGGTGAAGGTCACATCCACATTTGCTTTGTCACGTTGCAATGTACCACTCAAGATACAACTATAAGCAAAGTTTGAAAGGTCTTAGTGCATACAGTTTGTGAAAAAGTGACCTAAACGCCAAAGTTGAAGGTAAAAATTATAAGGTTATCTGCCCTTGCTTGGAGGTCAAGGTCACTTCCACATTTGCTTTGTCACGTTGCGATGTACCACTCAAGATACAACTATAAGCAAAGTTTTAAAGGTCTAGTGCATACAGTTTGTGAAAAAGTGACCTAAACGCAAAAGTTGAACCTAAAAATTATTAAGTTATCTGCCCTTTGCTTGGAGGGTCAAGGTCACTTCCACATTTGCTTTGTCACGTTGCCATGTACCACCCAAGATACATCTATAAGTGAAGTTTGAAAGGTCAAGTGCATACAGTTTGTGAAAAAGTGACCAAAACGCAAAAGTTGAACCTAAAAATTATTAAGTTATCTGCCCTTTGCTTGGAGGGTCAAAGTCGCTTCCACATTTTCTTTGTCACGTTGCGATGTACCACCCATGATACAACTATAAGCAAAGTTTGAAAGGTCTAGTGCATACAGTTTGTGAGAAAATGACCTAAATGCAAAACTTGAATCTAAAAATTAGTAAGTTATCTGCCCTTTGCTTGGAGGGTCAAGGTCACTTCCACATTTGCTTTGTCACGTTGCGATGTACCACCCATGATACAACTATAAGCAAAGTTTGAAAGGTCTAGTGCATACAGTTTGTGAGAAAATGACCTAAACGCAAAACTTGAATGTTGACGCCGCCGCCGCCGGAAAAGCAACACCTATGTCTCTTTTTTTCTTCGAAAAGGCGAGACAAAAACTAGAAATGTGTCCATTGGACACAGATGCCCCCGGTACAAGTTACTAGAACTATGAATTTGAAAAAAATAATTAAGAACAGACCGTTTCGAAAGTTATTGAGCGGAAAAGGGGCCATAACTCCTTCAGAAATTGATGTTTACCTAAATCGAACTTGGCCTGTATTTTATAATTACACAGCTACACACCAAATATTAATTACAAACATGGACCTTTTCAAAAGTTATTGAGCGGAAACCAATTTGTTGCAGAAAATTAAGTCTAAAAGGGGCCACTACTCCTGCATAAAATGAGCAAAGTTGACCGAAATCGAACTTGACCTGTATTTTATAATTACACAGCTACACACCAAATATTAATTACAAACATGGACCCTTTCAGAAGTTATTGAGCGGAAACCAATTCGGATGGGACGGATGGAAGGGACGGACAGGAGTAACACTTAATGCCCCTTTCGGCATTCTCGAATACCGGGGGCATAATAAAATAAACAGTTATAAAAGATTGCGAAGCCTACATATCAAAATCTAATGAAAAGCATACTGTCTAATATTATGTTAACATAAACTCGTTTTATCACTGAAAATACCATAATTACATCTCTTTAATAGAAAACCAAGAGGTCAATGACTCGAAACCCTCTACTAATACGTTTTTGACAGCCAGATCAGCCATGTGGACCATTTTTAGTTCTAGACGGGAATATTAGTTGTTGTGGCAATAAGACAAAACCCTTTGCCCTGCACTGAGCAAAATGGCCCTGCATTGAGCAAAATGGCAGTGGAACAGAAATTACCCAAGTACCCATGTAGAGTGGACCCTTTACACTAGAGTAACAAAACCCGTTTTGTAAATGCATTCATGTTTGGACAAGACAGTAAATTTGTGTGTTTTTTTATCCAATTACCCCCTAGGGGGCCCCAGCAGATACCAAAATACGAAAACTTATTTTGCATCTACACATCCTTAACTAAGAAATACACCACACATGAACATGAAATCCCAAAGGGTATGGAGGGAGATGGAGGGAGTTAGTATCACAAGGCGGAAACTCTGTTATAATTAATAACTGCAAGTTCCACAAGATGCACCCCTGTAGAGAGGCCTCTTTATGCAGGCGGTCAAAACTCGTTTTTATATAATTTTATGTTGTACCTCGAGTCCCTAAATAACCATACCAAATTAGAACTAGAGGTTCTTTTTAGTAAACAGATGTTCCCCCACTGGCGAAAATGCCATAAATCCACTTAAAATCATTCAACTGGAACATGTTAATGATATACACAACTTGGCTGAGTAGAACTAGTCAGGACAAAGTTTGTGTATTAAAACCTTTAAAGGGTCATAACGCTGCCAAAAATCATTCGACCGGAACACAACAATGATCTACGCAACCTGGTTGAGGAGAACTAGTCCGGACAACGTTTGTGTATTAAAACCTTTAAAGAGCCACAACTCCAATAACAAGAGGTCATTGACCTTGAAGCTCTACTGATAGATTTTGATAGCTTGATCAGCCATGGGAACCTGTGAAGTTTTATGGAAATAGTTTCAGAGAAGTAGTCGCCACAAGTTTTTCCTATTATCACTCGATCTAAAAAAAGATGGTCGCAGGCATCCATGTTTGACATAGAATCAATGAATTTTGTTTAGGACCAACTACATGTCATGCCAGTCATTTTAGTAAAGTTTCAAATCAATACCACTTATGTTTATTGATAAGTAGTTGCCACAAATGAGTATTTAAGTTGTGGCAGCCATCTTGAATTTCCGGCCAACCTGATTTTTACTTAATGGAACTAACTGGACACCAAAACCAACATTCCTGTAAAGTTTTATAAAAGTCATTTTGGTGAAGGTACCAAACCGCTAACGGTTTTAGAGAAGTAGTTGCAACAAAATTGTATTTAATAAATCTATTTTTAGACATGGTGGCCATCTTGAATTTTAGGCCAACCTGATTTTTACTTAGGACCAACTAGACATCAAGAGCAATATTCCTATATTCCTAAATATTATGATTTATTATGCAACATTATAATCTCATTCCATTTTATCCTACTCTAAAGAATATATCTTTTTCCAGCTTATAAAAATGTCATAATGCTACCAAAAAGTTTAATTATAAAACTATATCAATTAAATCCCTTACAACATCAACCTTAGTATATCCTCTTTTTTTCTGCTCCAAATCACACTGTGGAACAGTAATGGAATGATCTGTATTCCGAAATATAGCAGGTGTGTGAAACACAGGTCATGTTATGCAATTTCTCCTGAGAATTGTGTTACTATCTCAGTAGATTTGCTCTTGTCTCAGGTTATAGTTGGAAAATCAGAATTAAAATAAAATCTTAAAATCCTACAATTTGTTTTCAGTCTTTTTTCTGAGAGTCAAAATACAAAAGAGACTAAATCCTTACCCTTCTATGAATGTATAATGGACTGCCCTTTTAATTTGTAGTACAAAGGGTTGTTTCGATCAAATGACTGATGAGCACCGTAGTCACCACAATATCACATTTTTTAAATCTATTTTTAACCATTGCGGCCATCTTGAATTTCCGACCGACCACAACTTTTGCTAGGATCAACTAGACATCAAGAGCAACATTCCTGTGAAGTTTCATGAAAATCCGTCAGGTAGTTTCAGAGGAGTAGTCGGTATCAGACTGACGACTGGAGGGGGATAGATCTACCAGATCCGGGGTATCAGACTGCAGACTGGAGGGGGATAGATCTACCAGATCTGGGGTATCAGACTGCAGACTGGAGGGGGATAGATCTACCAGATCCGGGGTATCAGACTGCAGACTGGAGGGGGATAGATCTACCAGGGTATCAGACTGACGACTGGAGGGTGATAGATCTACCAGATCCGGGGTATCAGACTGCAGACTGGAGGGAGATAGATCTACCAGGGTATCAGACTGACGACTGGAGGGGGATAGATCTACCAGATCCGGGGTATCAGACTGACGACTGGAGGGAGATAGATCTACCAGATCCGGGGTATCAGACTGCAGACTGGAGGGGGATAGATCTACCAGATCCGGGGTATCAGACTGACGACTGGAGGGAGATAGATCTACCAGATCCGGGGTATCAGACTGACGACTGGAGGGGGATAGATCTACCAGATTTGGGGTATCAGACTGCAGACTGGAGGGGGATAGATCTACCAGATCTGGGGTATCAGACTGCAGACTGGAGGGGGATAGATCTACCAGATCCGGGGTATCAGACTGCAGACTGGAGGGGGATAGATCTACCAGATCCGGGGTATCAGACTGCAGACTGGAGGGGGATAGATCTACCAGGGTATCAGACTGACGACTGGAGGGTGATAGATCTACCAGATCCGGGGTATCAGACTGCAGACTGGAGGGAGATAGATCTACCAGGGTATCAGACTGACGACTGGAGGGGGATAGATCTACCAGATCCGGGGTATCAGACTGACGACTGGAGGGAGATAGATCTACCAGATCCGGGGTATCAGACTGCAGACTGGAGGGGGATAGATCTACCAGATCCGGGGTATCAGACTGACGACTGGAGGGAGATAGATCTACCAGATCCGGGGTATCAGACTGACGACTGGAGGGGGATAGATCTACCAGATTTGGGGTATCAGACTGCAGACTGGAGGGGGATAGATCTACCAGATCCGGGGTATCAGACCGCAGACTGGAGGGGGATAGATCTACCAGATCCGGGGTATCAGACTGCAGACTGGAGTGGGATAGATCTACCAGATCCGGGATATCAGACTGACGACTGGAGGGGGATAGATCTACCAGATCCAGGGTATCAGACTGCAGACTGGAGGGGGATAGATCTACCAGATCTGGGGTATCAGACTGATGACTGGAGGGGGATAGATCTACCAGATCTGGGGTATCAGACTGCAGACTGGAGGGGGATAGATCTACCAGATCCGGGGTATCAGACTGCAGACTGGAGGGGGATAGATCTACCAGATCCGGGGTATCAGACTGACGACTGGAGGGAGATAGATCTACCAGATCCGGGGTATCAGACTGCAGACTGGAGGGGGATAGATCTACCAGATCCGGGGCATCAGACTGCAGACTGGAGAAGGATAGATCTACCAGATCCGGGGTATCAGACTGCAGACTGGAGGGAGATAGATCTACCAGATCCGGGGTATCAGACTGCAGACTGGAGGGGGATAGATCTACCAGGGTATCAGACTGACGACTGGAGGGGGATAGATCTACCAGATCCGGGGTATCAGACTGACGACTGGAGGGAGATAGATCTACCAGATCCGGGGTATCAGACTGCAGACTGGAGGGGGATAGATCTACCAGATCCGGGGTATCAGACTGCAGACTGGAGGGGGATAGATCTACCAGATCCAGGGTATCAGACTGCAGACTGGAGAGGGATATATCTAACAGATCCGGGGTATCAGACTGACGACAGATCTGAGGTATCAGACTGACGACTGGAGGGGGTATCAGACTGAAGACTAGAGGGGGATAGATCTACCAGATCCGGGGTATCAGACTGACAAATGGAGGGGGATAGAACTACCAGATCCGGTATTCTGATATGAACAATATTAAAATCTATGAATGCAATTTTTATAAACATGACTTTCACAATTTAATATCCTCAAACAACGCAACAACACAAATATATTGATACACATCATTATTATAAATCTCAACTTTTTGTTTGCTTTATTATAAATCTTACCATTCTGTTGAGTAACTGTTGTAGCTCCTTTTTTTTATCTTCATTTGTCAACTTTTTCAGTTTCTTCTGGACAAGCTGTGGTAAAAAAACAATATTTATTCTTTCTGGTGATTGTTGGGCGGTACCTTAGAATTAGTAGTGTTAAACAAGAGGCCCAAGAGGGCCTGTGGACGCTCTACTGGCTAACACGGCTCTTATAACATCAATGAAGCGAGTGACTGCCATTTACATTTTTTTTGAAAGATTCGGGCAAAAAACAGCTTTTTAACTAAATCAAGGGCCATAACTAAATAATCTGGTAAAGTTTGGTAAAGATCAGATGAAAAATGAAGGCCCTACTGTATTAACGAGGCAAAACATAGCATGTTTAACTAAATCAAGAGCCATAACTCCTCTGTTACTGGTCCGACTGGTCCAACATAGAGCTAAAAAAAACAATAAAAAAAAAACAAGAGGCCCAAGAGGGCCTGTGGACGCTCTACTGGCTATGTTGGCTCTTATAACATCAATGAAGCGAGTGACTGCCATTTACGTTTTTTTGAAAGTTTCGGGCAAAATACAGCTTTTTAACTAAATCAAGGGCCATAACTAAAGAACCTGGTAAAGTTTGGTAAAGATCAGATGAAAAATGAAGGCCATACCGTATTAACGAGGCAAAATATAGCATTTTTAACTAAATCAAGAGCCATAATTCCTCTGTTACTGGTCCGACTGGTCCAACATAGAGCTAAAAAAAAAAAAAAAAAATATATATAAAGAAATAATTTCAAAAAAAAAACATAAAAAAAAAACAAGAGGCCCAACAGGGCCTGTGGACGCTCTACTGGCTCAAGATAAAGTTTATGTATAAGGGGCCATAAGAACATGACAATGACAGGTGCAACTAGGCTTAGTACTGATCATTCTCGCCAAGATTTGCTGAAATCCGGCAAAGAATCCAGAAGAGACTAATCTGGACAAAGCTTGTGTATTAAAACATTTAAAGGGTCACAACTCTGCCAAAAATCATTCATCCGAAATATGGCAATGATCTGCACAACTAGGTTTAATACTGATCATCCGTGTCAAGTTTCGTCTATATCCAGCCAGGGGTTCAGGAGAACTAGCCCGGAAAAAATTGTGGTATCAAAATCCTTTAAAGGGCTATAACTTTGCCAAATATCTGTAAACCGGAACGTGACGATGATATGCACACTAGGCTTGGTGCTGATCATCCCTGAAAAGTTTCATTGAAATCTGGCGAGGGATTCAGGAAAAGTAGATCAGACAAAGTTTGTGTATTAAAACCTTTAAAGGGTCATAATTCTGCCAAAAAAATCATTTAGCCGGAATACGGCAATGATTTGCACAACTAGCATGGAATTGATCATCCCTAAAAAGCTTCGTTTAAATCCGGCCAGGGTTCAGGAGAACTAGTCAGAACAAAGTTTGTGTATTAAAAGCTTTAAAGGGCCATAACTCTGCCAAAAATCATTCAACCGGAACACGGCGATGATTTCCACAACTAGACATAGGATCAATCATCTCTAAAAAGTTTCGTTTAATCCGGCCAGGGGTTCAGGAGAACTAGTCAGAACAAAGTTTGTGTATTAAAACCTTTAAAGGGCTATAACTCTGCCAAAATCATTCAACTGGAACACAGTGACTATGTACAACTAGGCTTTGTACTGATCATCCCTGCATAGTTTCAATGAAATCCGGCTAAATGAAGGCCCTTTCGTCTTAATGAGGCCAAGACATAGCACATTTCAGAAAATCAAGGGCCATGACTCCGATGTAAATGGTCCAATCTGGATGATTTTCGAACTTGTCCAAGCTTTCATTGATATTAACAATCTGGTAAAGTTTCTTAAAGATCGGATGAAAGATGAAGGCCCTATCGTCTTAACGAGGCAAAATATAGGATTTTTAACTTAATCAAGGGCCATAACTCCACTGTTACTCGTCCGATCTGGCTGGTTTTCGAACTTGACTGAGCTTTCATTGCTATTAACAATCTAGTAAAGTTTCATAAAGATCACATGAAAGATGAAGGCCCTATCATCTTGAGGCAAAATTTAGCATTTTTAACTAAATCAAGGGCCATAACTCATCTGTTACTGGTCCGATCTGGCTGGTTTTCAAAACTTTCTGAGCTGTCATTGATATAAACAATCAGGTAAAGTTTTGTAAAGATCAGATGAAAGATGAAGGCTCTTCAAAATTATCCGAGCTTTCATTTATATAAACAATCTGGTAAAGTTTGGTAAAGATCGAATGAAACAAGTCAAAATATATCATTTTAACTAAATCAAGGGCAATAACTCCGCTGTTAATGGTCCAATCTAGCTGGTTTTTCAAACTTGCCCGAGCTTTTATTGGTATTAACAATCTGTGCAAGGTTGGTAAAGATCAAATAATAAATGAAGGTGCTAGAGTGTTCACAAGGCTTAATATGGCATTTTTCAGCAAAACAAGGGCCATAACTCCGGTGAAATTATTTTGATCTTACTGGTTTTCGAAATTGTCCGAGCTTTCATTCATATAAAAACACTGGCAAAGTTAAGTAAAGGTCCAATTAATATTGAAGGCCCTAGAGTGTTCACAAAGCAGAAAATAGCATTTTTCAGAAAAAACAAGGGCCATAACTCCGGTGTAACTGATCCGATTTCGCTGGTTTTCGAACTTGTTTGAGCTTTCATTGATATTAACAATTTGTGCAAATTTGGTAAAGATTAAGTAATAAATGAATGTGCTAAAGTGTTCACAAGGCAGAAAATGGCATTTTCCAGAAAAAAAAAGGGCCATAACTCTGGTGTTACTGACCCAATTGAGCTGATTTTCAAACTCGTCCGAGCTATCATTGGTATTAGCAATCTGTGCAAGTTTGGTAACGATCAAATAATAAATGAAGGTGTTAGAGCGTTCACAAGGCAGAAAATAGCAATTTTTGGGGAAAAACAAGGGCCATAACTCCGGTGTTACTGATCCAATTTGGCTGGTTTTCGAACTTGTTCGAGCTTTCATTGATATTAACAATCTGTGCAAGTGTGGTAAAGATCAAATAATAAATGAAGGTGCTAGAGTGTTCACAAGGCTTAATATGGCATTTTTCAGCAAAACTTGGGCCATAACTCCGGTGAAATTTAACCGACCCGGCTGGTTTTCGAACTTGTCCGAGCTTTCATTGATATAAAGACACTGACAAAGTTTCATAAAGATTCGATTAATAATGAAGGCCCTACAGTGTTCACAAGGCAAAAGTTAACAGACGGACGGACGACGGACGGACGGACGGACGGACGACGGACTACTCGCCATCCCATAAGCTCTGCTGGCCTTCGGCCAGTAGAGCTAAAAATAAAAAAAAAAATTTTTTTTTTAATAATTAAAATAAAATTAATAATAATATAAAAAAGACAGCTGGAAAGCTGGTAAAGTTTGGCAAAGATCAGATGCAAAATGAAGGCCCTATCGAACGACGAGGCAAATTATAGCATTTTTAACAAAATCAAGGACCATAACTCCGCTGTTACTGGGCCGATCTGGTTGTTTTTCGAACCTGACAAAGCTTTTATAGACATTAACAATCTGGTGAAGTTTGGTAAAGATCGTCTTAACGAGAAAAAATATATCATTTTGAAGTAAATTAAGGGCCATAACTCCGATGTAACTGGTCCGATATGGCTGGATTTAGAACTTGTTCGAGCTTTCATTGATATTAACAATCTGATTAAGTTTGGTAAAGATCGGATGAACAATGAAGCCCCTATAGTCTTAACGAGGCAAAATATAGCATTTTTAACTAAATCAAGGGCCATAACTCCGCTGTTACTAGTCCGATATGGCTGGTTTTCAAACTTGTCCAAGCTTTCATTGATATTAACAATCTATCAAGTTTGGTAAAGATCGGATGAACAATGAAGCCCCTATCGTTTTAACGAGGCAAAATATAGCATTTTTAACTAAATCAAGGGCCATAACTTCGCTGTTACTGGTCCGATATGGCTGTTTTTCAAACTTTTTCAAGCTTTAAACGACATTAACAATCTGATAAAGATTGGTAAAGATCGGATGAACAATGAAGCCCCTATCGTCTTACGATGCAAAACATAGCATTTTTAACTAAATCAAGGGCTACAACTCCGCTGATACTAGTCCGATATGGCTGGTTTTCGAACTTGTCTGAGCTTTCATTGATATTAACAATGTGGTAAAGATAGGATGAAAAACGAAGGCCCTATTGTCTTAACGAGGCAAAATATAGCAATATAGCATTTTTAACTAAATCAAGGACCATAACTCCGCTGTTACTGGTCCGATCTGGCTGGTTTTCGAACTTGTCCGAGCTTTCATTGATATTAACAATGTGGTAAAGTTTGGTAAAGATAGGATGAAAAATGAATGCCCTATCGTCTTAACAAGGCAAAATTTAGCAATATAGCATTTTTAACTAAATCAAGGGCCATTACTCTGCTGTTACTTGTCCGATCTGGCTGGTTTTCGAACTCATCCGAGCTTTCATTGATATTAACAACCTGTTAAAGTTTGGTAAAGATCGGATGAAAAATGAAGGCCCTATCGTCTTAACGAGACAAAAGTTAACAACGGACGGACGACGGACGGATGACGGACGGACGACGGACAACTCGGCATCCCATAAGCTCTGCTGGCCTTCGGCCAGTAGAGCTAAAAAATTAAAAAAAAAAATTAATAAAAAAATTTAATGAATAAGTAAAATAAAAATAAAATAAAAAATAATCAAAAAAAAAAGAATTAAAAAAAAATATTAAAAAAAATTAATAAAAAATAAATAAATTAGAAAATTAAAAAATAAATAAAAATAATAATAACATAAAAAAAAAAGTCATAAAATCTGCTAAAGTTTTGCAAAGATTAGATGCAATCATATGACGAGGCAAATTATAGCATTTTTAACAAAATCAAGGGCCATAACTCCGCTGTGTATGGTTTGATCTGGCTGGTTTTCGAACTTGACCAAGCTTTCATAGACATTAACAATCTGATAAATTTTTGGTAAAGATCGGATAAAAAATAAAGGCCCTATCGTCTTAACGAGGCAAAATATAGCATTTTTAACTTAATCAAGGGCCATAACTCCGCTGTTACTGGTACGATATGAATGGTTTTCGAACTTGTCCGAGCTTTCATTGATATTAACAATTTGACAAAGTTTGGTAAAGATTGGATGAACAATGAAGCCCCTATCGTCCTAACGAGGCAAAATATAGCATTTTTAACTAAATCAAGGGCCATAACTCCGCTTTTACTAATCCGATATGGCTGGTTTTCGAACTTGTCTGAGCTTTCATTGATATTAACAATCTGATAAAGATTGGTAAAGATCGGATGAACAATGAAGCCGCTATCGTCTTAACGAGGCAAAATATAGCATTTTTAACTAAATCAAGGGCCATAACTCCGCTGTTACTAGTCCGATATGGCTGGTTTTCAAAATTGTCCGAGCTTTCATTGATATTAACAATGTGGTAAAGTTTAGTAAAGATAGGATGAACAATGAAGCCCCTATCGTCTTAACGAGGCAAAATATAGCATTTTTAACTAAATCAAGGGCCATTACTCCGCTTTTACTGGTCCAATATGGCTGGTTTTCGAAAAATGTTTGAGCTTTCAACGGCATTAACAATCTGATAACGTTTGGTAAAGATCTGATGAACAATAAAGCCCCTATCGTCTTAACGAGGCAAAATAAAGCATTTTAACTAAATCAAGGGCCATAACTCCGCTTTTACTAATCCGATATGGCTGGTTTTCGAACTTGTCTGAGCTTTCATTGATATTAACAATCTGATACAGATTGGTAAAGATCGGATGAACAATGAAGCCGCTATCGTCTTAACGAGGCAAAATATAGCATTTTTAACTAAATCAAGGGCCATAACTCCGCTGTTACTAGTCCGATATGGCTGGTTTTCTAACTTTTCCGAGCTTTCATTGATATTAACAATGTGGTAAAGTTCAGTAAAGATAGGATGAAAAACAAAGCCCTATCATCTTAACGAGGCAAAATATAGCAATATAGCATTTTTAACAAAATCAAGGACCATAACTCCGCTGTTACTGGTCCGATCTGGCTGGTTTTTGAACTTATCCGAGCTTTCATTGATATTAACAATGTGGTAAAGTTTGGTAAAGATAGGATGAAAAATGAAGGCCCTATCGTCTTAACGAGGCAAAATATACCAATATAGCATTTTTAACTAAATCAAGGGCCATAACTCCGCTGTTACTTGTCCGATTTGGCTGGTTTTCGAACTCATCCGAGCTTTCATTGATATTAACAACCTGTTAAAGTTTGGTAAGATCGGATGAAAAATGAAGGCCCTATCGTCTTAACGAGACAAAAGTTAACGCCGACGCCGACGACGGACGACGGACAACTCGGCATCCTAAAAACAAACATGTCAAATGTAGCCAATGTAACAATGTATTGTGCACCTGTCCCTACACTAAACTGTTTTACCTTTGATTGAATGTTTGAGAGTTCAGGAACATTGCTGTAATTGATCGTTCTTGCTTGTCATGTACCAGTGAATACTCAAATACCCATCAAAGATTTGTTATTTGGACTTCATTGCATCATTAATAAAATATTAACATGAGGTGGCAGTATGAGAGACAGCCATATCCCCAGCCGCTGTATTTTTCCCTATGTATGGCATTGACTTGATTCAGACATGATGCATGCAAGATTTATGTTGCAGAGACAAAATGAGCCTTACTTTTAGCAAGTTAGGGGCAGCTTTGTATGGATAGGGATGCAAAATGTTATGAAATAACTTATACAAGTGTGAATTAAATGTTTTTGATTTGAATGTCACACTATTTAACATTGATACTGTCATAAAATGATTGAAGCAATACAGCAAGACTATATTAAAACCACAAAACCATTGACTACTCTATTTATATGTGTCCACACACCAATCAAAGCAAGAAACTGTTTTTGTCTTTGACCTTACTGATACGATGAATTGAATTGATTTGGGTTTTAAGGTGCACCAACACATGAAAGGTTATATGGCGCCTAACAGGAATGAACATGCCAGGCTCATCCTCCATTTACAACAAGATAAAATATGGAAAATGGGCCTAGAACATTCTTACCTGCAGAACTGCAGCAAATTCAATAGTAGATACTCCATTCAATGGAGCCACGTTTGCATACACAGTGTCATGATAAATACCTTGAATGAGCATGATAAACAAGAGGCCCAAAAGGGCCTGTGGACGCTCTACTGGCTAACACGGCTCTTATAACATCAATGAAGCAAGTGACTGCCATTAAAAAACAGGCATTTTAACTAAATCAAGGGCCATAACTAAAGAATCTGGTAGAGTTTGGCAAAGATCAGATGAAAATGAAGGCCCTACCGTAGTAACGAGGCAAAATATAGCATTTTTAACTATATCAAGACCCATAACTCCTCTGTTACTGGTCCGACTGGTCCAACATAGAGCTAAACAAAAAAAAAAAATATACTAATAATTTAAAAAAAAAAAAAAAAAATCAAAAAAAAAAATCAATAAAAATAATAATTAAAAAAATTAAAAAAAGAAAAAAAGAAAAGAAAACAAAAAGAAAACAAGAGGTCAATGACCTTGAAGCTCTACTGATTGATTTTGATTTCAGGAAGATGTCGCTACAAAATAGTTTTTTGAAAATGTATTTTTAGCCGTGGCGGCCATCTTGAATTTCCGGCTGACCTGAAATTTTGCTAGGATCAATTAGACATCAAGAGCATAACAGCCATGTTTAACATCGAATCAAAAAGATTTTTGACAAGGACCAACATCATGTCATGCTGATCATTTTAGAAAAAGTCCCATATCAATATCAGCTATAGTTTTCAAAAAGTAGTTGCTACATTGAAAATCTATTTTTAGCCATGATGGCCATCTTGAATTTCCGGCCGACCTGAAATTTTGCTAGGATCAATTAGACATCAAGAGCAACATTCCTGTGAAGTTTCATGAAAATCCGTCAAGTAGTTTCAGAGGAGAAGTCGCTACAAGTTTTCATTATATAACTCTATGTAAACAAAGATGGCCACTGGCAGCCATGTTAAACGTCGAATCAAAATAATGTTCGACTCGGATAACCACCATGTCATGCTGATCATTTTAGAAAAAGTCCCATATCAATATCACTTATAGTTTTCAAGAAGTAGTCGCTACAAACTTATTTTTTAACAAGAGGTCAATGACCTTGAAGCTCTACTGATAGATTTTTGATAGCTAGGTCAACATTCCTGTGAAGTTTCATTAAAATCCATCAAGTAGTTTCATAGGAGTAGTCGCTACAAGTTTTCATTATATAACTCTATGTAACCAAAGATGGCTGCTGGCGGCCATGTTTAATGTCAAATCAAAATAATTTTTGACAAGGATCAACATCATGTCATACTGATCATTTTAGAAAAAGTCCCATATCAATATCACTTATAGTTTTCAAGAAGTAGTCGCTACAAACTTGAATTTTGAAAATCTATTTTTAGCCATGGTGGCCATCTTGAATTTCCGGCCGACCTGAAATTTTGCTAGGATCAATTAGACATCAAGAGTAACATTCCTGTAAATTTTCATGAAAATCCGTCAAGTAGTTACAGAGGAGTAGTCGTTACAAGTTTTTACTAGATAACTCTATGTAAACAAAGATGGCCGCTGACAGCCATATTTAACATCGAATCAAAATGATTTTCGACAAGGACCAACATCATGACAGGCTGATCATTTTAGAAAAAGTCCCATATCAATATCACTTATAGTTTTCAAGAAGTAGTCGCCATAAACTTGTTTTTTGAAAATCTATTTTTAGACGTGGCGGCCATCTTGAATTCGCGGCCGACCTGAAGTTATGCTAGGATCAATTAGACATCAAGAGCAACATTCGTTGAAGTTTCATGAAAATCCGTCAAGTAGTTTCAGAGGAGTAGTCGCTACAAGTTTTCATTATATAACTCTATGTAAACAAAGATGGCCACTGGCAGCCATGTTTAACGTCAAATCAAAATAATGTTTGACTCGGATCAACATCATGTCATGCTGATCATTTTAGAAAAAGTCCCATATCAATATCACTTACAGTTTTCAAGAAGTAGTCGCTACAAACTTATTTTTTAACAAGAGGTCAATGACCTTGAAGCTCTACTGATTGATTTTGATTTCAGGAAGTAGTCGCTACAGACTTGTTTTTTGAAAAATTATTTTTAGCCGTGGCGGCCATCTTGAATTTCCGGCCGACCTGAAATTTTGCTAGGATCAATTAGACATCAAGAGCAACATTCCTGTGAAGTTTCATGAAAATCCGTCAAGTAGTTTCAGCGGAATAGTCGCTACAAGTTTTCATTATATAACTCTATGTAAACAAAGTTGGCCGCTGACAGCCATGTTTAACATCGAATCAAAACGATTTTTGACAAGGACTAACATCATGTCATGCTGATCATTTTAGAAAAAGTCCCATATCAATATCACTTATAGTTTTCAAGAAGTAGTCGCTACAAACTTGTATTTTGAAAATCTATTTTTAGCCATGGCAGCCATCTTGAATATCTGGCCGAACTGAAATATTGCTAGGATCAATTAGACATCAAGAGCAGCATTCCTGTGAAGTTTCATGAAAATCCGTCAAGTAGTTTTAGAGGAGTAGTCGCTACAAGTTTTCATCATATAACTCTATGTAAACAAAGATGGCCACTGGCAGCCATGTTTAACGTCGAATCAAAATAATGTTTGACTCGGATAACCATCATGTCATGCTGATCATTTTACAAAAAGTCCCATATCAATATCACTTATAGTTTTCAAGACGTACTCGCTACAAACTTTTTTAAAAATCTATTTTTAGCTGTGGCAGCCATCTTGAATTTCTGGCCGATCTGAAATTTTGCTAGGATCAATTAGACATTAAGAGCAACATTCCTGTAAAGTTTATGAAAATCCGCCAAGTAGTTTCAAAGGAGTAGTCGCTACAAGTTTTTACTATATAACTCTATGTAAACAAAGATGGCCACTGGCAGCCATGTTTAACGTTGAATCAAAACAATTTTTGACAAGGACCAACATCATGTCATGCTGATCATTTTAGAAAAAGTCCCATATCAATATCACTTATAGTTTTCAAGAAGTAGTCGCTACAAACTTGAATTTTGAAAATTTATTTTTAGCCGTGGCGGCCATCTTGAATTTCCGGCCGACCTGAAATTTTGCTAGGATCAATAAGAGTTTCAAAGGAGTAGTCGCTACAAGTTTTTACTATATAACTCTATGTAAACAAAGATGGCCGCTGGCAGCCATGTTTAACGTCGAATCAAAACGATTTTCGACAAGGACCAACATCATGTCATGCTGATCATTTTAGAAAAAATCCCATATCAATATCACTTATAGTTTTCAAGAAGTAGTCGCTACAAACTTGTTTTTTAAAAACCTATTTTTAGATCTGGCGGCCATCTTGGATTTCACATCAACATGAATTTTTGCTAGGATCAACTAGACTTCATGGGCAACATTTCTGTAAAGTTTCATGAAAATCCTTTCAGTAGTTTCAGAGCAGTAGTCGCTACAAAAAAAAGTTTACGGACAGACAGACGGACAGACGGACGACGGACGCCGCACCACGGCATAATCTCTGCTGATCTCTGATCAGTAGAGCTAAAAATCTATTTTTAGCTGTGGCGGCCATCTTGAATTTCTGGCCGACCTGAAATTGTGCTAGGATCAATTAGACATCAAGAGTAACATTCCTGTAAAGTTTCATGAAAATCCGACAGGTAGTTTCAGAGGAGTAGTCGCTACAAGTTTTTACTATATAAGTCTATGTAAACAAAGATGGCCGCTGGCAGCCATGTTTAACGTCGAATCAAAACGATTTTCGACAAGGACCAACATCATGTCATGCTGATCATTTTAGAAAAAGTCCCATATCAATATCACTTATAGTTTTCAAGAAGTAGTCGCTACAAACTTGTTTTTTAAAAACCTATTTTTAGATCTGGCGGCCATCTTGGATTTCACATCAACATGAATTTTTGCTAGGATCAACTAGACTTCATGGGCAACATTTCTGTAAAGTTTAATGAAAATCCATTCAGTAGTTTCAGAGAAGTAGTCGCTACAAAAAAAAGTTTACGGACAGACGGACGACGGACGCCGCACCACGGCATAAGCTCTGCTGATCTCTGATCAGTCGAGCTAAAAATGATATAAAAAAGGAAGTCATAAAATCTACTAAAGTTTGGCAAAGATCAGATGCAAAATGAAGGCCCTATCGTATGACAAATTATAGCATTTTTAACAAAATCAAGGGCCATAACTCCACTGTTACTGGTACGATCTGGTTGGTTTTCAAACGTGACCAAGCTTTCATAGACATTAACAATCTGATAAAGTTTGGTAAAGATCGGATGAAAAATCTTAACGAGGCAAAATATATCATTTTGAACTAAATCAAGGGCCATAACTCCGCTATTACTGGTCAGATATGAATGGTTTTCGATTACACCGAGCTTTCATTGATATTAACAATCTGATAAAGTTTGGTAAAGATCGGATGAACAATGAAGCCCCTATCGTCTTAACGAGGCAAAATATAGCATTTTTAACTAAATCAAGGGCCATAACTCCGCTGTTACTGGTCCAATATGACTGGTTTTTGAACTTGTTCGAGCTTTCAATGACATTAACAATCTGATAAAGTTTGGTAAAGATCGGATTAACAATGAATCCCCTATCGTTTTAACGAGGCAAAATATGGCATTTTTAACTAAATCAAGGGCCATAACTCTGCTTTTACTTATCTGATATGGCTGGTTTTCGAACTTGTCCGAGCTTCTATTGATATTAACAATCTGATAAAGTTTGGTAAAGATTGGATGAACAATGAAGCCCCTATCGTCTTAACAAGGCAAAATATAGCATTTTTAACTAAATCAAGGGCCATAACTCTGCCGTTACTGGTATGATATGGCTGGTTTTCAAACTTGTTTCAGCTTGCAACGACATTAACAATCTGATAAAGATTGGTAAAGATCAGATGAAAAATGAAGCCCCTATCATCTTAACGATGCAAAATATAGCATTTTTAACTAAATCAAGGGCCATAACTCTGCTGTTACTGGTCCGATATGGCTGGTTTTCGAACTTGTCCAAGCTTTCATTAATATTAACAATGTGGTAAAGTTTAGTAAAGATAGGATGAAAAACGAAGGCCCTATCGTCTTAACGAGGCAAAATATAGCATTTTTAACTAAATCAAGGTCCATAACTCCGCTTTTACTGGTGCGATCTGGCTGGTTTTTGAACTTGTCCAAGCTTTAATTGATATTAACAATGTGGTAAAGTTTGGTAAAGATAGGATGAAAAATGTAGGCCCTATCGTCTTAACGAGGCAAATACAGCAGTATAGCATTTTTAACTAAATCAAGGACCATAACTCCTCTGTTACTTGTCCAAACTGGCTGGTTTTCGAACTCATCAGAGCTTTCATTGATATTAACAACCTGTTAAAGTACGGTAAAGATCGGATGAAAAATGAAGGCCCTATCGTCTTGAGACAATAGTTAACGCCGACGACGGACGACGGACAACTCGGCATCCCATAAGCTCTGCTGGCCTCGGCCAGTAGAGCTAAAAATGACAAAATGAATATGAATGGGGGGTTCCTACCCCTCTGCATGTGACAGTGTGTTTGTGAGATTGCAGTGGTTGTATACTACCTCGGCAACCACACGGGGAGACTGATGAGTAAATGTGCCAAATTATTCTGAAATCTCTCTATGCATGCAAGAGTTCTGGATTGGACACAAATTAAAACAGTCAGACAGACGTACATATAAATAGCACAATATTTATGCAAATTTATTTTAAAATCCTCAATGCATGTAAGAGTTCTGACACACGACATAAAATCTGCCTCATTATATGCATATAAAAGATGAATGATCTACAGTGTGACCTTGACCTTGAAGACATCAACATTGGTGTTGAGTTCTACATATCAGTTCAATGATACAAGAAAATGTGCCAAGTTATATTGTAATCCCTTCAAGCAAGTTGTGCAGCAGACATGAAATGGGCCTTACTTCAGTCATATAAGTGAATGGCCTTCAGAGTGACCTCGACCTTGAAGATACTGACATGAGTGCTAGGTTCTGAACATAGTCTTGATGAGTAAAATGTTATTCTGAAATCTTTAAATTGATGCAAGAATTATGGAGCAAACACACAAAGGGCCTTACTATAGTCATATAAAAAGTGACCTAAACCTTGAAGATACTGATATGGATGTTGAGTTTTGCACATCGTCTTAATGAAATGAGCTGGCAACCTAACCTTTGAAACCCAACAAGTGATCCTCCAAGGTGATTTCCGTACCCTCATCAAGCAGTGTTTGGCTGGGGTATAATGATGAAGTGCTTTTGAGCTAGATATCAGGAAACAATAAGGTTATAAGGTAATTTATATTATACCTGTTTTTCCTTGCTTTTTATTTCAGCTAGGAATGAGTAATTCCTCTCAAAGTGTTCCTCATCGTATTCACCAGACAGATCATCAAATCTCGGGTCTCGTCTCACCTATAATTGGGAAAATACAGAAATAAAATTTAATAAGAGGCTCTTACTGGCTGTACAAATTTGGCAAAATTCAAGTAAAAACAAAGCTTCCATGCTCTAAACAAAACGGCAAAAATGGCACTGAATGGCTCATCTGATCTTCGCAATGATGAAAAAAAAACAAGCTTATAATTTCTTAATGGAATGATATCATGCAGTCGATGGATTGCCATCACAAATTTCCATGCCCGTCTTAAAGTGGGCCCACTAAGTGTATATATGCTTATAGGGCGGGGATCTCAATGGTTTCCAAGTTATGACCTTGAAGCTCTGTCCCAAGGGGTGGAGATGGACCCTGGGGCCAATGCTGGTTGGATGGTTGTATCTGTCTGTTCATGTCCAGTAAGTGTAGGGAACTCAACAGTTTTCAAGTTATCATCCAGGGGTTATGTCCTCATGGGTGAGGACAGGTTGGAAATGCATGTAAAAATGATCGAATCAAAATATTTTTCCTCGCTTACATCTTCACATCATCGTTAATCAGCATGCAACATATTAAAAATGAATGAGGAGTTAGACAAATATTTCCCTATATAATATATATTAACAAGAGGCCAAAGAGGGCCTGTGGACGCTCTACTGCTAAAGATGAAGTTTACATATAAGGGGCCATAACTCATTCACAAATAATTCAACCGGAACATGGCGATGATATATAAACAACTAGGCTTGGTACTGATCATCCCTGCCAAGTTTCATTGAAATCCAGCCAGAGGTTCAGGAGAACTAGTCTGTACAAAGTTAGTGTATTTAAACCTTTAAGGGTCATAATTCTGCCAAAATTCATTCAAAACAGTCTATTAAATCATTTTAGAATTATTCTACATTTAGAATTTTATAATTCTTGGTTTCAAGAAACTCATTACTCATTGAGAGATACAAACTGTCTAATCTGTTTCTCACAGCAATTTAAATGCTCAGTTCTTAGAACACACTGAGTTGCATCATCATGGCATGACATGATGTCATAATACCAGGATCAGATGTCATAATATCACAAAGTGATGTCATGATAGAAACCAAATGAAAATATGAATGAAGCATTCTGATTGGTTCAGTGATCAAAAATGGACCAATGAAACCAGTTAATTTAAAACTCATTATATTCTCAGAACTCATAGAGGTTTTACTTGACATTGAGTAATGAGGTTCTTGAAATCAAGAAACACAAAATTCTAATAATAAAATAATTCTGAAGTGATTTAATAGACTGTTTCAACTGGAACATGGCAATGAAATGCGCAACTAGGCTTGGTACTAATCATCCCTGCCAAGATTCGTTGAAATCCGGCCAGGGGATAAGGAGAATTAGTTTGTGAATAAAATTATATGTGTGAAGTTTCAAACCATTATGTGAAGTGTTTCCTGATTTAAAAAGCTAAAACTTTAACCCTGGGACACAGACGCACGTTCAAGTGCATCATTTCTTTTTCAAAAAGTGCCTGTTGGCCGGGATAGTAAACGCTGCTGTTTGAAACTATCTCGCCTCCCACCACTGCGTCTTCGAATCCCACTTGCAGCTAAACTTTTAAGTGAGAAAGTGTCGATTCTTACGGATGGCAGGAGGTATACAGTATTGGTTCTACCCAAGAAAAAGTGGGCGATCTACTTCCACCACGAAAAAATCAACCATCATAAATTATATAGCCTAAAAATTGCTGAAAATTAGGTAAAACACCATTCAAACAAACAAACAATCTTTTTCAAAAACAGACAAGCTAATAAAACCATATTAAGACTGACCAAGTGTGGTATGCTCCAGTGTTGACAAGGCAAAATACAGAAAACAAATTTTGTTGAACCAAGGACCATAAATCTAATGTTTATTATTTGATATTGCCGCTTTTCTGTCCAAGCTTTCATTGATATTAAGACTGTATAAATGAAGTTGTCAGTGTTGACAAAACAAAATATAGCATAGTTCATTAAAACAAGGGACAATACTCTGTTGTTTTCAAATATAAATGCTTTCAAACTTGTTCCAAAAGTGCAAGAGCACTGACAAGGCAAAATATAGCATTGCATTGTGTTTGTTAAATCAATGTTAATCTATAACTCTGATGTTAACTATATATACAAACTTGCCTGAGCATTCATTCATATTAAGGCTCTGACCAAGTTTGGTAAAGATCTAATGAGCAAGAGGCACAAGAGGGCCTGTGGATGCTCTACTGGCTAAAACGGCTCTTATATCAAGGGTTGTCATCATAAAATTCCCATCAGTACTTCTTTTAAAACATTGCAAAAACTAGAGGGCCAAAGAGGGCCCTAGATCGCTCACATGGTAATCATGGGCAATAAGTCTGTGCCTAGTCTGGCATGGGTATTTTTTAATTTGTCCCACTTTCTTCTATGAATGAGATTTCATGGGAGGGGGGGGGGGGGGGGGGGGGGAGGGGGGGGGAGGGTGTTTATATTAACGTTCTAAACAAATTTGGTAAAGATCAGATTAAAAATGATGAAGCTACAGATTGAACAAAGGAAAACACAATATAGCATTTTTCAACAAATCAAGGGCCGTAACTCTGTCATACTAACAAGATCTAGCTGGTTTTCGAACTTGTCCAAGATTTCATTGATATACCGCGATTAGCACAACTAGACATCTTACTGATGCTTCCTGCCAAGTTTCATCGACATAAAACAAGGCGTTTAGGAGGAGTAGCGCCGACAAGAAATTTAAACTAAAAATGTCAAGGGGCCGTAACGCCATCAAAAATCAACGAACCGGAAAAAAACCCACAATAAGCACAACTAGAAATCATACCAATGCTTCCTGCTAAGTTACGCCAAATCCAACATGGATTAAAAAACAAGAGGTCAATGACCTCTACGAATAGGTTTTTGAAAGCTATATTAGCATTCCTGTGAAGTTTCATGAAAAT
>JAWPHD010022223.1:0-10000 GCA_037043455.1 Cyrtodaria siliqua
GAATATATATGCGTAAGAACTGAATATATGCGTAAGAACGTAATATATATGTGTAAGAACGGAATATATATATGTATAAGAACTGAATATATATGCGTAAGAACGGAATATATATGTGTAAGAACTGAATATATATGTGTAAGAACTGAATATATATGTGTAAGAACTGAATATATATATGTGTAAGAACTGAATATAAATGCGTAAGAACGGAATATATATGCGTAACAAAGGAATATATATGCGTAAGAACGGAATATATCTGCTTAAGAACGGAATATATATGCGTAAGAACGGAATATATGCGTAAGAACGGAATATATATGTGTAAGAACTGAATATATGTGTAAGAACTGAATATATATGCGTAAGAACGGAATATATATGCGTAAGAATTGAATATATATGCGTAAGAACGGAATATATATGCGTAAGAACGGAATATATATGCGTAAGAACGGAATATATATGCGTAAGAACTGAATATATATGCGTAAGAACTGAAAATATATCCGTAAGAACTGAATATATATGTGTATGAACTGAATATATATGTGTAAGAACGGAATATATATGCGTAAGAACTGAATATATATGTGTAAGAACAGAATATATATGCGTTAGAACTGAATATATGCGTAAGAACGGAATATATATGTGTAAGAACTGAATATATATGTGTAAGAACGGAATATATATGCGTAAGAACTGAATATATATGTGTAAGAACTGAATATATATGCGTTAGAACTGAATATATGCGTAAGAACTGAATATATATGCGTAAGAACTGAATATATATTTGTAAGAACTGAATATATATGTGTAAGAACTGAATATATATGTGTAAGAACTGAATATATATTTGTAAGAACTGAATATATATGTGTAAGAACTGAATATATATGTGTAAGAACGGAATATATATGTGTAAGAACTGAATATATATGCGTAAGAACGGAATATATTTGTGTAAGAACTGAATATATATGCGTAAGAACTAAATATATGCGTAAGAACTAAATATATATGCGTAAGAACTGAATATATATGTGTAAGAACTGAATATATATGTTTAAGAACTGAATATATATGTGTAAGAACTGAATATATATGCGTAAGATCGGAATATATATGCGTAAGAACGGAATATATATGCGTAAGAACGGAATATATATGTGTAAGAACTGAATATATATGTGTAAGAACTAAATATATATGCGTAAGAACTGAATATATATGTGTAAGAACTGAATATATATGCGTAAGAACTGAATATATGCGTAAGAACTGAATATATATGCGTAAGAACTGAATATATGTGTAAGAACGGAATATATATGCGTAAGAATGGAATATATGTGTAAAAACTGAATATATGTGTAAGAACTGAATATATAGGTATAAGAACTGAATATATATGTGTAAGAACTGAATATATATGTGTAAGAACTGAATATATATGCGTAAGAACTGAATATATATGTGTAAGAACTGAATATATATGCGTAAAAACTGAATATATGCGTAAGAACGGAATATATATTTTTAAGAACGGAATATATATGTGTAAGAACGGAATATATATGCGTAAGAACTCAATATATATGTGTAAGAAATGAATATATATGCGTAAGAACGGAATATATATGTGTAAGAACGGAATATATATGCGTATGAACGGAATATATATGCCTATAAACTAAATATATATGCGTAAGAACGGAATATATATGCGTAAGAACGGAATATATATGCGTACGAACGGAATATATATGTGTAAAAACTGGATATATATGTTTAAGAACTGAATATATATGCGTAAGTACTGAAGATATATGCGTAAGAACTGAATATATATGTGTAAGAACTGAATATATATGTGTAAGAAATGAATATATATGTGTAAGAACTGAATATCTATGCGTAAGAACGGAATATATATGCGTAAGAACTGAATATATGTGTAAGTACTGAATATATATGCGTAAGAACGGAATATATATGCGTAAGAACTGAATATATATGAGTAAGAAAGGAATATATATGCATAAGAACGGAATATATATGCGTAAGCACAGAATATATATGCGTAAGAACTGAATATATATGCGTAAATCGGAATATATATGCGTAAGAACTGAAAATATATGCGTAAGAACTGAATATATGAGTAAGAATTGAATATTTATGTGTAAGAACTGAATATATATGCGTAAGAACTGAATATATATGCGTAAGAACTGAATATATATGTGTAAGAACTGAATATATATGCGTTAGAACTGAATATATGCGTAAGAACTGAATATATATGCGTAAGAACGGAATATATATTTGTAAGAACTGAATATATATGTGTAAGAACTGAATATATATGTGTAAGAACTGAATATATATGTGTAAGAACTGAATGTATATGCGTAAGAACTGAATATATGAGTAAGAACTGAATATATATGTGTAAGAACTGAATATATATGTGTAAGAACTGAATATATATGTGTAAGAACTGAATATATATGCGTATGAACGGAATATATATGCCTCTAAACTGAATATATATGCGTAAGAACGGAATATATATGCGTAAGAACGAAATATATATGCGTACGAACGGAATATATATGTGTAATAACTGGATATATATGTGTAAGAACTGAATATATATGCGTAAGAACTGAATATATATGCGTAAGAACTGAATATATATGTGTAAGAACTGAATATATATGTGTAAGAACTGAATATATATGTGTAAGAACTGAATATATGTGTAAGAACTGAATATATATGCGTAAGAACTGAATATATATGTGTAAGAACTGAATACATATGCGTAAGAACTGAATATATATGTGTAAGAACTGAATATATGCGTAATAACGGAATATATATGCATAAGAACGGAATATATATCTGTAAGAACTGAATATATATATGTAAGAACTAAATATATATGTGTAAGAACTGAATATATATGCGTAAGAACGGAATATATATGCGTAAGAACGGAATATATATGCGTAAGAACGGAATATATATGCGTAAGAACTTAATATATATGCGTAAGAGCTGAAAATATATGCGTAAGAACTGAAAATATGCGTAAGAATGGAATATATATGCGTAAGAACTTCATATATATGTGTGAGAACTGAATATATATGTGTAAGAACTGAATATATATGTGTCAGAACTGAATATATATGCGTAAGAACTGAATATATATGCGTAAGAACTGAATTTATATGTGTAAGAACTGAATAAATATGTGTAAGAACTGAATATATATGTGTAAGAACTGAATATATATGTGTAAGAACTGAATATATATGCGTATGAACGGAATATATATGCCTCTAAACTGAATATATATGCGTAAGAACGGAATATATATGCGTAAGAACTGAATATATGTGTAAGAACTGAATATATATGTGTAAGAACTGAATATATATTTGTAAGAACTGAATATATATGTGTAAGAACTGAATATATATGTGTAAGAACGGAATATATATGTGTAAGAACTGAATATATATGCGTACGAACGGAATATATATGTGTAAGAATGGAATATATGTGTAAGAACTGAATATATGTGTAAGAACTGAATATATAGGTATAAGAACTGAATATATATGTGTAAGAACTGAATATATATGTGTAAGAACTGAATATATATGCGTAAGAACTGAATATATATGTGTAAGAACTGAATATATATGCGTAAAAACGGAATATATGCGTAAGAACGGAATATATATGTGTAAGAACGGAATATATATGTGTAAGAACGGAATATATATGCGTAAGAACTGAATATATATGTGTAAGAAATGAATATATATGCGTAAGAACGGAATATATATGTGTAAGAACGGAATATATATGCGTATGAACGGAATATATATGCCTCTAAACTGAATATATATGCGTAAGAACGGAATATATATGCGTAAGAACGGAATATATATGCGTAAAAACTGGATATATATGTTTAAGAACTGAATATATATGCGTAAGAACTGAAGATATATGCGTAAGAACTGAATATATATGTGTAAGAACTGAATATATATGTGTAAGAAATGAATATATATGTGTAAGATCTGAATATATATGCGTAAGAACGGAATATATATGCGTAAGAACTGAATATATGTATAAGAACTGAATATATATGCGTAAGCACGGAATATATATGCGTAAGAACTGAATATATATGAGTAAGAAAGGAATATATATGCATAAGAACGGAATATATATGCGTAAGCACTGAATATATATGCGTAAGAACTGAATATATATGCGTAAATCGGAATATGTATGCGTAAGAACTGAAAATATATGCGTAAGAACTGAATATATGAGTAAGAATTGAATTTATATGTGTAAGAACTGAATATATATGCGTAGGAACTGAATATATATGCGTAAGAACTGAATATATATGTGTAAGAACTGAATATATATGCGTTAGAACTGAATATATGCGTAAGAACTGAATATATATGCGTAAGAACGGAATATATATTTGTAAGAACTGAATATATATGTGTAAGAACTGAATATATATGTGTAAGAACTGAATATATATGTGTAAGAACTGAATGTATATACGTAAGAACTGAATATATGAGTAAGAACTGAATATATATGCGAAAGAACTGAATATATATGTGTAAGAACTAAATATATATGTGTAAGAACTGAATATATATGTGTAAGAACTGATAATATATGCGTAAGAACGGAATATATATGTGTAAGAACTGAATATATATGCGTAAGAACTGAATATATATGCGTAAGAACTGAATATATATGTGTAAGAACTGAATATATGCGTAATAACGGAATATATATGCATACGAACGGAATATATATCTGTAAGAACTGAATATATATATGTAAGAACTAAATATATATGTCTAAGAACTGAATATATATGCGTAAGAACGGAATATATATGCGTAAGAACGGAATATATATGCCTCTAAACTGAATATATATGCGTAAGAACGGAATATATATGCGTAAGAACGGAATATATATGCGTACGAACGGAATATATATGTGAAATAACTGGATATATATGTGTAAGAACTGAATATATATGCGTAAGAACTGAAGATATATGCGTAAGAACTGAATATATATGTGTAAGAACTGAATATATATGTGTAATAAATGAATATATATGTGTAAGAACTGAATATATATGCGTAAGAACGGAATATATGCGTAAGAACTGAATATATGTGTAAGAACTGAATATATATGCGTAAGAACTGAATATATATGTGTAAGAACTGAATATATATGCGTTAGAACTGAATATATGCGTAAGAACTGAATATATATGCGTAATAACGGAATATATATTTGTAAGAACTGAATATATATGTGTAAGAACTGAATATATATGTGTAAGAACTGAATATATATGTGTAAGAACTGAATATATATGTGTAAGAACGGAATATATATGTGTAAGAACTGAATATATATGCCTAAGAACTGAATATATATGCGTAAGAACGGAATATATATCCGTAAGAACGGAATATATATGCGTAAGAACGGAATATATATGCGTAAGAACTGAATATATATGTGTAAGAACTGAATATATATGTGTAAGAACTGAATATATATGGTTAAGACCTCAATATATATGTGTAAGAACTGAATATATATGTGTAAGAACTGAATATATATGTGTAAGAACTGAATATATGTGTAAGAACTGAATATATATGCATAAGAACGGAATATATATGCGTAAGAACTGAATATATATGAGTAAGAAAGGAATATATATGCATAAGAACGGAATATATATGCGTAAGCACTGAATATATATGCGTAAGAACTGAATATATATGCGTAAATCGGAATATATATGCGTAAGAACTGAAATTATATGCGTAAGAACTGAATATATGCGTAAGAATGGAATATATATGCGTAAGAACAGCATATATATGTGTAACAACTGAATATATATGTGTAAGAACTGAATATATATGTGTCAGAACTGAATATATATGCGTGAGAACTGAATATATATGCGTAAGAACTGAATATATATGCGTAAGAACTGAATTTATATGTGTAAGAACTGAATGTATATGCGTAAGAACTGAATATATGAGTAAGAACTGAATATATATGTGTAAGAACTGAATATATATGTGTAAGAACTGAATATATATGTGTAAGAACTGAATATATATGCGTATGAACGGAATATATATGCCTCTAAACTGAATATATATGCGTAAGAACGGAATATTAATGCGTAAGAACGGAATATATATGCGTACGAACGGAATATATATGTGTAATAACTGGATATATATGTGTAAGAACTGAATATATATGCGTAAGAACTGAATATATATGCGTAAGAACTGAATATATATGTGTAAGAACTGAATATATATGTGTAAGAACTGAATATATGTGTAAGAACTGAATATATATGCGTAAGAACGGAATATATATGTGTAAGAACTGAATACATATGCGTAAGAACTGAATATATATGTGTAAGAACTGAATATATATGAGTAAGAACTGAATATATGAGTAAGAACTGAATATATATGCGTAAGAACTGAATATATATTTGTAAGAACTGAATATATATGTGTAAGAACTGCATAATTTTATATATGTGTAAGAACTGAATATATATGTGTAAGAACTGAATATATATGCGTAAGATCGGAATATATATGCGTAAGAACGGAATATAAAGGTGTAAGAACTGAATATATATGTGTAAGAACTGCATATATATGTGTAAGAACTGAATATATATGTGTAAGAACTGAATATATATGCGTAAGGTCGGAATATATATGTGTAAGAACTGAATATATATGTGTAAGAACTGAATATATATGCGTAAGAACGGAATATATATGTGTAAGAACTGAATATATATGCGTAAGAACTGAATATATATGCGTAAGAACTGAATATATATGTGTAAGAACTGAATATATATGTGTAAAAACTGAATATATATGCGTAAGAACGGAATATATATGTGTAAGAACTGAATATATATGCTTAAGAACTGAATATATATGTGTAAGAACTGAATATATATGCGTAAGAACTGAATATATATGTGTAAGAACTGAATATATATGTGTAAGAACTGAATATATATGCGTAAGAACGGAATATATATGTGTAAGAACTGAATATATATGCGTAAGAACTGAATATATATGTGTAAGAACTGAATATATCTGTCTGTCTGGGTCTCTGTCTGGCTGTCTGTCTGTCTGTCTGTCTGGTTCTCTGTCTGGCTCCTTGTCTGGCCAGTCTGGGTCTCTGTCTGTCTGTCTGTCTGTCTACCTGTGTCTATGTCTTTCTCTCTGTTTGTCTGTCTGTCTGTCTGGGTCTTTGTCTGGCTTTCTGTCTGGCCGGTCTATCGGTCTGTCTGTCTGTCTCACTGTCTGTCTGTCTGTCTGTCTGTCTGGGTCTCTGTCTTGCTCTCTGTCTGGCCTGTCTGGGTCTCTGTCTGGCTATCTGTCTGTCTGTCTGTCTGTGTCTCTGTCTGGCTCTCTGTTTGTCTGTCTGTCTGTCTGGGTCTCTGTCTGTCTCTCTGTCTTGCCTGTCTATCTGTCTGTCTGTCTGTCTGTGTCTCTGTCTGGCTCTCTGTTTGTCTGTCTGTCTGTCTGGGTCTCTGTCTGGCACTCTGTCTGGCTCTCTGTCTTGTCTGTCTCGGTCTCTGTATGTCTGTCTGTCTGTATGTCTGTCTCTCTGACTTGGTCTCTGTCTGGCTCCTTGTCTGGCCAGTCTGGGTCTCTGTCTGTCTGTCTGTCTACCTGTGTCTATGTCTGGCTCTCTGTTTGTCTGTCTGTCTGTCTGGGTCTTTGTCTGGCTTTCTGTCTGGCCAGTATATCGGTCTGTCTGTCTGTCTGACTGTCTGTCTGTCTGTCTGTCTGGGTCTCTGTCTTGCTCTCTGTCTGGTCTGTCTGGTCTGTCTGGGTCTCTGTCTGGCTATCTGTCTGTCTGTCTGTATGTGTCTCTGTCTGGCTCTCTGTCTTGCCTGTCTATCTGTCTGTCTGTCTGTCTGTCTGGGTCTCTGTCTGGCACTCTTTCTGGCTCTCTGTCTGGTCTGTCTGGGTAGATGTATGTCTGTCTGTATGTCTGTCTGTCTGACTTGATCTCTGTCTGGCTCTCTATCTGGCCTGTCTGGGTCTCTGTCTGTCTGTATGTATGTATGTCTGGGTCTCTGTCTGGCTCTCTGTCTGTCTGTCTGTCTGTCTGGCCTGTCTGTCTGTCTGGGTCTCTGTCTGGCTCTTTGTCTGGCCTGTCATAGTCTCTGTCTGTCTGTCTCTCTGCCTGTATCTCTGTCTGGCTCTCTGTTTGTCTGTCTGTCTGCCTGTCTGGGTCTCTGTCTGGAACTCTGTCTAGCCTGTCTATCTGTCTGTCTGTCTGTCTGTCTGTCTGTCTGTCTGTCTGTCTGTCTGTCTGTCTGTCTGTCTGTCTGTCTGTCTGTCTGTCTGTCTGTCTGTCTGTCTGTCTGTCTGTCTGTCTGTCTGTCTGTCTGTCTGTCTGTCTGTCTGTCTGTCTGTCTGTCTGTCTGTCTGTCTGTCTGTCTGTCTGTCTGTCTGTCTGTCTGTCTGTCTGTCTGTCTGTCTGTCTACCTGTGTCTATGTCTTTCTCTCTGTTTGTCTGTCTGTCTGTCTGGGTCTTTGTCTGGCTTTCTGTCTGGCCGGTCTATCGGTCTGTCTGTCTGTCTCACTGTCTGTCTGTCTGTCTGTCTGTCTGTCTGTCTGGGTCTCTGTCTTGCTCTCTGTCTGGCCTGTCTGGGTCTCTGTCTGGCTATCTGTCTGTCTGTCTGTCTGTGTCTCTGTCTGGCTCTCTGTTTGTCTGTCTGTCTGTCTGGGTCTCTGTCTGTCTCTCTGTCTTGCCTGTCTATCTGTCTGTCTGTCTGTCTGTGTCTCTGTCTGGCTCTCTGTTTGTCTGTCTGTCTGTCTGGGTCTCTGTCTGGCACTCTGTCTGGCTCTCTGTCTTGTCTGTCTGGGTCTCTGTATGTCTGTCTGTATGTCTGTCTCTCTGACTTGGTCTCTGTCTGGCTCCTTGTCTGGCCAGTCTGGGTCTCTGTCTGTCTGTCTGTCTACCTGTGTCTATGTCTGGCTCTCTGTTTGTCTGTCTGTCTGTCTGGGTCTTTGTCTGGCTTTCTGTCTGGCCAGTATATCGGTCTGTCTGTCTGTCTGACTGTCTGTCTGTCTGTCTGTCTGGGTCTCTGTCTTGCTCTCTGTCTGGTCTGTCTGGTCTGTCTGGGTCTCTGTCTGGCTATCTGTCTGTCTGTCTGTATGTGTCTCTGTCTGGCTCTCTGTCTTGCCTGTCTATCTGTCTGTCTGTCTGTCTGTCTGGGTCTCTGTCTGTCACTCTTTCTGGCTCTCTGTCTGGTCTGTCTGGGTAGATGTATGTCTGTCTGTATGTCTGTCTGTCTGACTTGATCTCTGTCTGGCTCTCTATCTGGCCTGTCTGGGTCTCTGTCTGTCTGTATGTATGTCTGTCTGGGTCTCTGTCTGGCTCTCTGTCTGTCTGTCTGTCTGTCTGGCCTGTCTGTCTGTCTGGGTCTCTGTCTGGCTCTTTGTCTGGCCTGTCATAGTCTCTGTCTGTCTGTCTCTCTGCCTGTATCTCTGTCTGGCTCTCTGTTTGTCTGTCTGTCTGCCTGTCTGGGTCTCTGTCTGGATCTCTGTCTAGCCTGTCTATCTGTCTGTCTGTCTGTCTGTCTGTCTGTCTGTCTGTCTGTCTGTCTGTCTGTCTGTCTGTCTGTCTGTCTGTCTGTCTGTCTGTCTGTCTGTCTGTCTGTCTGTCTGTCTGTCTGTCTGTCTGTCTGTCTGTCTGTCTGTCTGTCTGTCTGTCTGTGTCTATGTCTTTCTCTCTGTTTGTCTGTCTGTCTGTCTGGGTCTTTGTCTGGCTTTCTGTCTGGCCGGTCTATCGGTCTGTCTGT
>JAWPHD010022223.1:22500-25798 GCA_037043455.1 Cyrtodaria siliqua
TCTGTCTGTCTGTCTTTCTGTCTGGCCTGTCTGTCTGTCTGTCTGTCTGGCTCTCTGTCTGGCCCTCTGTCTGGCATGTTTGTCTGTCTGTCTCTGTCTCTCTGGCTCTCTGTCTGTCTATCTGGCTGGGTCTCTGTCTGGCTCTCTATCTGTCTGTCAGGCCTGTCTTTCTGTCTGTCTGTCTGTCTGTCTGTCTGTCTGGGTCTCTGTCTGACTCTCTGTCTAGCCTGTCTGGTCTGTCTATATGGACTCTGTCTGTCTGTCTGTCTGGGTATCTGTCTGGCTCTCTGTCTTTCTGTCTGTATGTCTGTCTGTCTGTCTGTATGTCAGTCTGTCTGTCTGTCTGTCTGTCTGTCTGTCTGTCTGTCTGTCTGTCTGTATGGTTCTCTGTCAGTCTGTCTGTCTGTCTGTCTGCCTCTGTCTGGCTCTCTGGCTGACCTGTCTGGGTCTCTGTATGGCTCTCTGTCTGTCTGTCCGTCTGTCTGACTGTCTGTCTGTCTGTCTGGGTATCTGTCTGGCTCTCTTTCAGTCTGTCTGTCTGTCTGTCTGCCTCTGTCTGGCTCTCTGGCTGACCTGTCTGGGTCTCTTCTGGCTCTCTGTCTGTCTGTCCATTTGTCTGTATGTCTGTATGTCTGTCTGTCTGTTTGTCTGTCTGTCTGTCTGTCTGGGTCTCTGTCAGTCTGTCTGTCTGTCTGTCTGTCTGTCTGCCTCTGCCTGGCTCTCTGGCTGACCTGTCTGGTCTCTGTCTGGCTCTCTTTCTGTCTGTCCGTCTGTCTGTCTGTCTGTCTGTCTGTCTGTCTGTCTGTCTGTCTGGGTCTCTGTCTGGCACTCTTTCTGACCAGTCTTGGTCTCTGCCTGGCTATCTGTCTGGCTCTCTTTCTGTCTGTCTGGGTCTCTGTCTGGATCTCTGTCTGGGTCTCTGTCTGTCTGTATGTCTGTTTGGCTTGTCTGTCTTTCTGTCTGTCTGTCTGGGTCTCTGTCTGGCTCTCTGTCTGGCATGTGTGTCTGTCTCTGTCTGTCTGGCTCTCTGTCTGTCTATCTGTCTGGGTCTCTGTCTCGCTCTCTGTCTGTCTGTCTGTCTCTCTCTCTGTCTGTCTTTCAGGGTCTCTATCTGGGTCTCTGTCTGTGTGTCTGTATGTCTGTCTGTGTGTCTGTGTCTCTGTCTGGGTCTCTGTCTGTCTGTCTGTCTGTCTGGGTCTCTGTCTTGCTCTCTGTCTGGCCTGTCTGGGTCTCTGTCTGGCCTGTCTGGGTCTCTGTCTGGCTCTCTATCTGTCTGTCTGTCTGCCTGGGTCTCTGTCTGGCTCTCTGTCTGTCTGTCTGTGTCTCTGTCTGAATCTCTGTCTGGCCTGTCTGTCTTGACTCTGTCTGTCTGTCAGTCTGTCTGTCTGTCTGTCAGTCTGTTTGGCTGTCTGTGTCACACTGGGTCTATGTCTGTCTGTCTGTCTATCTGTCTGGGTCTCTGTCTGGCTCCTGTCTGTCTGTCTGTCTCTCTCTGTCTGTCTGTCTGGTTGTCTGGATCTCTGTCTGGCTCTCTGTCTGTCTGTCTGTCTGTCTGGGTCTATGTCTGGGACTGTGTCTGGCCTGTCTGTATGTCTATCTGTCTGTCTGGCCTGTCTGTCTTCTGTCTGTCTGTCTGTCTCTCTGTCTGGCTCTCTGTCTGGCCTGCCTTGGTATATGTCTGGCCTCTGTCTGTCTGTCTATTTGGGTCTCTGTCTGGCTCTCTGTCTGGCCTGTCTGGGTCTCTCTCTGTCTGTCTGTCAGTCTTGGTCTCTGTCTGGGTCTCTGTATAGGTCACTGTCTGGGTCTCTGTCTGTCTGTCTGTCTGTCTGTCTGTCTGTCTGTCTGTCTGTCATTGTATGTTTGCCTGTCTGGGTCTCTGTCTGGGTCTCTGTCCGGGTCTCTGTCTGGCCTGTCTGGGTCTCTGTCTGGCTCTCTGTCTGGCTGTCTTTCCGTCTTTCTGTCTGTCTGGTTCCCTGTCTGGCTCTCTGTCTGGGTCTCTGTCTGTCTGTCTGTCTGTCTGTCTGCCTCTCTGTTTGGCTCTCTGTCTGGCCTGTCTTGGTCTCTGTCTGCCCTCTGTATGTCGGTCTGTCTGTCTGTCTGTCTGTATGTCTGTCTGTCTGTCTGGGTCTCTGTCTGTGTTTCTGTTGGCCTGTCTGTCTGTCTGCCTGTCTGTCTGTTTGTCCTGTCTGTCTCTCTGTCTGTATGTCTGTCTGTCTGTCTGTCTGTCTGTCTGTCTGTCTGTCTGTTTGTCCTGTCAGTCTGTCTGTCTGTCTGTCTGTCTGTCTGTCTGTCTGTCTGTCTGTCTGTCTGTCTGTCTGTATGTCTGTCTGTCTGTCTGTCTGTCTGTCTGTCTGTCTGTCTGTCTGTCTGTCTGTCTGTCTGTCTGTCTGTCTGTCTGTCTGTCTGTCTGTCTGTCTGTCTGTCTGTCTGTCTGTCTGTCTGTCTGTCTGTCTGTCTGTCTGTCTTTCTGTCTGACTTTCTGTCTGACTGTCTGTCTGTCTCTCTGTCTGTCTGGGTCTCTATCTCGCTCTCTGTCTGTCTGTCTGTCTGTCTGTGTCTCTGTCTGTGTCTGTGTCTGGCTCTCTATCTGGCCTGTCTATCTGTCTGTCTGGCAGTCTGTTTGTCTGTATGTCTGTCTTTTTTCTGTCTGGGTCTCTGTCTGGCTCTCTGTTTGTCTGTCTGTATGTCTGGTTCTCTGTCTGGCTCTCTGTCTGGCTTTTCTATCTGTCTGTATGTCTGTATGTCTGTCTGTCTGTCTGGGTCTCTGTTTGGGTCTCTGTGTGTCTGTCTGTCTGTCTGTCTGTCTGTCTGTCTGTCTGTCTGTCTGTCTGTCTGTCTGTCTGTCTGTGTCTATGACAGACAGACATACAGACAGACAGACAGACAGACATACAGATAGACAGATAGACAGACAGAGAGACAGACACACAGACAGACACACACACAGACAGACAGAAAGCCAGCCAGCCAGAGACCCAGACAGAACCCAGACAGAGACCCAGACAGAGACCCAGACAGACAGACAGACAGACAGACAGACATACAGACAAACAGACAGGCAGACGGACAGACAGAGAGACAGACCAGACAGAGACCAGACAGAGAGCCAGACAGAGACCGCGACAGACAGACAGACAGGCAGACAGAAACACAGACAGACCGACAGTCAGACAGACAGACAGACAGACAGAGAACCAGACAGATACCCAGACAGACAGACAGACAGAGATCAGATAGAGACCCAGACAGGCCAGACAGAGACCCACACAGACAGACAGACAGACAGACAGACAGACAG
>JAWPHD010022224.1:5000-25795 GCA_037043455.1 Cyrtodaria siliqua
CAGAGTGCCAGACAGAGACCCAAACAGACAGACAGACAGACAGAGAGCCAGACAGAGACCCAGACAGGCCAGACAGAGACCCAGACAGACAGACAGGCCAGACAAACAGACGGACAGACAGACAGAGACCCAGACAGACAGACAGACAGACAGACAGAGACCAGAAAGAAACCAACACAGAGACCAACACAGGCAGACAGACAGACAGACAGACAGACAGACAGACAGACATACAGACATACAGGCCATACAGACAGACAGACAGACAGACAGACAGCCAGACAGACAGACAGACAGAGACCCAGACAGAGAGCCAGACAGGCCAGACAGGCCAGACAGAGAGGCAGAAAGACAGACAGACAGACAGACGGACAGGCCAGACAGAGTCGCAGATAGAGACCCAGACAGACATTCCGAAAGACAGACAGACAGACAGACCAGACAGACCAGACAGAGAAGGATTAGTATTGGCATTGCAATCACTTCTCTCATAGAAGTATTTTCTTTTCTTCTGAAAAACGTGTTCACATTTCACTCAAGAAAGGTTTTCTATAACGTTAATCTGACACAGTTCAGCACTATTTATATGATTTTATAGCATGGCATTCATTACAGCTTGTACAAACTGATAAGTAATAGATAGAGTATGGTTTCATTGAGTTGGTTAATTTAAACATTGAGATGGGTGTAGCCCATTGAGGTGTTTAAATTAACCAATGAGATGAAACCATACTCTATGTGTTTTGTAGCATGTCCATTTCAGCTCCCTGCCATACTCTAACTTCCATTAACTGGTAGTTGCGACACATTCACTTTATACATTTTTAAGTCATGATACATAATTGAAAAAAATAATTTTGGTACAAAGTTTACAGAAATTGGTGGGGTATCATTCCATCACATAACTTGCGATGTGAGAGTATAATAAAACCATGACAGAAATATCATAATACAGTTGAGTGTAATAAACATGAAAAATAAATACGGTCAAATCATCACATTTTGGCCTTTTCTGTTCAGGTCAGAGTGTATAGATTTCCGAAACTGGTAATTCCGGTGTTACGGAAATCAGTGAAGCAGTTCTGACTGTTCAGAGTGTTACAGAGCAGCTACATTTATAAATGTGTATTTCATGTGGCATTTTTGGAGTATGTGGTAAATAGAATCTCGCTTTCATACCTTTAATACTGAATTTACTAAACTTATTGGATGCAATTTTATCCATTTTGTTTAATAAATTTAATATTAGAATGGCACTCTTTTATTTATAGGTTCTGGTAGCTTTGAATGTTTACTTACACATGGCATCAGACTTACTGTTAGGGAATACCATCATGGTCTTACTTGATGGTCATCATGTCAGTTGGATCAATTGTCCAAGTTTCTAGGGAATGTCCATTTGATGTTCATGCCATCAGTGGCGATGGCAGTGTCTACTGAAGTCAATGCATTGCCAACTGAGTAACATTATAGGTTTTATTACATGATTTGCTTGTTTGTTTTTATGGTGTTTTACATCATTTATATACACGATATATGACGGTTAGTTTTATGTTTTGATGGTGGAAGCAGACCACACACTTTACTGGGTAGAACCAGCACTATACACCTCCCACCATCCATAAGAATTGACTTTTCCTCACAAACATACATGATTCGGGAAGCTTGTATGACCAAGTCCACTGAGCAGTTTGTATTGTTGGTTGCACATTCAATGGTGGAATGAACATATTACTCTGTTATACACGTTAATCTGAACTGAACAGATACGTTAAACTTATTTATTTTACATTGATTGTAACAAAAGCTCTATGAACTTATTTGAATCATTCTTGATGTCTACCTGGGTAGAACCAGTTCTAAGCAAATGCAGATAAAGTGTCTTGCTAAAAGTGTCTTGCCAAAGTGTCTTGCTAAGGGACACAACACATATTATGGTTATGTCAGGAATCGAACCCATGACTTTTCGGTCAAGGGTTCAATGCTCCACCACCAGACCAACGTGAGCGCTCCACAAAACAGTTAAAAGAGTACAGTGTAAAGTCCTTATTTTGGTAGCAGCCATTGCTTCCAAAAGCATATAAACACCTCAGGATTCCCTTTTTGCAATTATTTCATTCCAAATATATGAAAAGCCATCACCTGACCCCATAGAGTAAATGGTTAAGTTAAAGTTGCTTAACTTGGGTGCGGAGTATAAACTTGATGCATAGCAAATGCAGATAAAGTGTCTTGCATAAAGTGTCTTGCCAAAGTGTCTTGCTAAGGGACACAACACATATTATGGTTATGTCAGGAATCGAACCCATGACTTTTCGGTCAAGGGTTCAATGCTCCACCACCAGACCAACGTGAGCGCTCCACAAAACAGTTAAAAGAGTACAGTGTAAAGTCCTTATTTTGGTAGCAGCCATTGCTTCCAAAAGCATATAAACACCTCAGGATTCCCTTTTTGCAATTATTTCATTCCAAATATATGAAAAGCCATCACCTGACCCCATAGAGTAAATGGTTAAGTTAAAGTTGCTTAACTTGGGTGCGGAGTATAAACTTGATGCATAGCATCATGGGGGTCACTTGTTGCAGGTCAAAACAAATACTGATATGACTTGTCTTAATGTCTGAGTAATTGGTTTATCAATAATAAATAATTTGACCTCAGTTCTTAAGTAGATTTTCACAATCAAGCATAGTCCTCACCATCACCTGTACAAAGTTTGATGCCACTAAACCAATTTAAATTACAATTTGTTTGTAACAGGATTAATTATATTACACAGACACAATAAACACATGCATATTTCTTTTCTATGAGATTGGATAGCATACAGGTAGTTCATTTCTATGAAGTAGATATTAAAAAACACTGGTAATTATTTTCTGACTGTTATCATACCTACCTCAAGTAAAATTGTTAAAATTCCCATAAATAGACTCTGAAACATTTCCGCCTATTACCCGCTACCCCATTATATGCACACAAATGAATCAAAAAGTCTTAAGCACAATGTTGAACATGCTGAATTTCCATAGATGGACCATGAAACACTTTCAATTATTGCCCGCTAAATACACTGTTACATGCACACAAATGATGAGCGCTCGTTTAGAAAAACTCAAAGTATACATATAAAATTATAATCTTTGCTTTTACTGTTGATCAAAGTGTAAAAACAATTTTTGTAATGTTTTATTTTAAAAGAATGTTTATTTGCAGAACCAATTTTTTTTTCAAATGTATTTTTCAGTATAATAAAATAAATATTACATTCCAGTGAGATTGAGTGAATATTCTATTATTCAATAAGGATAAAACCAAAATCCAGTAAAGTATTCTATTACGAAAGATAAAACCCTGGCAATCATATTTATATTGATAAAAGCAAAATGACAAATATTTTTGTCAATTTCTAATTAACAGTGCCGTTGTAAAGATGTAAATTGCTCAAATATAACTTAATCTTAATAATCACACTAAAATTTAGTATTTTTTCTTTTTAATCTATGGTTTTAGAGCTCAATATCAACCTGTGTTGATCAGTGATTTAAGTTTTATTTTGGGGGAAAATTGTAAAACGTTCCCTTTTTTGTATGAATAATATATATTTTATAAGCTAAATAATAAATTAAAAACATTATGACATCATATTAATTTAGTGACATCACTGTCTTGTCACAAGTTATGATACTCAGAATAATTGAATGCAATAACTCAGTAAGTGCATTTACAGAGTTATTGTTAGTGCACTTACAGAGTTTTTGCATTGAAACATTCAATGCAACAACTCCGTAAGTGCACTTATTGAGTTGTTGCGTTGAACTTTTTCATGACTGCAGATAGTGAGTTGTGCTTCTAATGAAATAAAATCCCGAAAAGTGCCAAATCACTCTAATCTTTTGATAGAACATGTATCTCAATGTGAGAGACTCATTTATGCAAAAAAGTGATTTTCTGAAAACATGTCGCTTACGGAGTTATTGCGTTGATGGGACGATATGGCTTTGCACAGGCTGTCGGTCGGTCCATAATCTTCTTGTCTTTGCGAGAACTCAAGAACAGCTGGCACTACAAACTCGAAACTTGCCAGGAATGTTTGTGCCATGGTGTAGTTGTGCACCTCCCCTTTTGGGTAGATTCGCATAAGAAATGTGGTTGCCAGGGTAACAAAAAATATTAAAAAAATGTCGGTCGGTCTGTCCGTCCCAAAATGTTGTCTTTGTGATAACACAAGAAAGGCTGGAACTACAACTCGAAACTTGGCAGGAATGTTTGTGTCATGGTCTAGTTATGCACATCCCCTTTCGGGTAGATTCGCATAAGAAATGTGGTTGGCATGGTAACAAAACAAGTAAAACAAGAGGTCAATGACCTTGAAGCTCTACTGATTGATTTTGATTTCAGGAAGTAGTCGCTACAGACTTGTTTTTTGAAAATCTATTTTTAACCGTGGCGGCCATCTTGAATTTCCGGCCGACCTGAAATTTTGCTAGGATCAATTAGACATTAAGAGCAACATTCCTGTGAAGTTTCATGAAAATCCGTCAAGTAGTTTCAGAGAAGTAGTCGCTACAAGTTTTCATTACATAACTCTATGTAAACAAAGATGGCCGCTGGCAGCCATCTTTAACGTCAAATCAAAACGATTTTCGACAAGGACCAACATCATGTCATACTGATCATTTTAGAAAAAGTCCCATATCAATATCTCTTATTGTTTTGAAGAAGTAGTCGCTACAAACTTATTTACTTTAAATCTATTTTTAGCTGTGGTGGCCATCTTGAATTTCCGGCCGACCTGAAATTTTTCTAGGATCAACTAGACATCAAGAGCAACATTCCTGTGAAGTTTCATGAACATCCGTCAAGTAGTTTCAGAGGAGTAGTCGCTACAAGTTTTTACTATATAACTCTATGTAACCAAAGATGGCCACTGGCAGCCATGTTTAACGACGAATCAAAATAATTTTCCACAAGGATCTACATCATGTCATGCTGATCATTTCAGAAAAAGTCCCATATCAATATCACTTATAGTTTTCAAGAAGTAGTCGCTACAAACTTGAATTTAAAAAATCTATTTTTAGCTTTGGCGGCCATCTTGGATTTCACATCAACATGAATTTTTGCTAGGATCAACTAGACTTCATGGGCAACATTTCTGTAAAGTTTTATGAATATCCATCCAGTAGTTTCAGAGGAGTAGTCGCTACAAATAAAAGTTAACGGACGGACAGACGGACGGACAGACAGACGGACGGACGACGGACGCCGCACCACGGCATAAGCTCTGCTGATCTCTGATCAGTAGAGCTAAAAACCACTAAAAATCGCCTGTCTTCGCGCTAACTCAAAAACAACTTCAACTACAAACTCGAAACTCGGCAGAAATGTTTGTGTCATGGTGTAGTTGTGCACCTCCCCTTTTGGGTAGATTCGGATAAGAAATGTGGTTGCCATGGTAATAAAAGTTGTAAAAAATCACTAAAAATCGCTTGTCTTCGCGATAACTCGAGAACAACTGGTACTACAAACCCAAAACTCGGCAGGAATGTTTGTTGCATGGTTTAGTTGTGCACCTCCCCTTTTGGGTAGATTCGCATAAGAAATGTGGTTGGCATGGTAACAAAACTTGTAAAAAATCACTAAAAATCGCTTGTCTTCGTGATACTCTACCAAGTTTGTTCAAATGGTGAATCTGGGGTCAAATTTGGGCCCCGCCCCGGGTGTATCCAGTAGAACGATACAGGTCCTTTTGGGCCTATTGTTTTTAATATACAAGTATGTTGTGATGTTTCTATATTTAAACCTAAAGACCATATTAATTTAAAATTATTTTTTAAATTACCTCCCTTTATTGAATGAATATTAAGATTAAATTTGATTCTAATTAAAAAAAATACATTTATGGTTCATTTTCACTCTTTAAACTCAAACTATTGATTAATTTTGACATGTGGGATTAATTATTTTGATGAAGAATATGCAAATTAAGCAACCCATGTGAAAGCTAAATGTAAAATACCTACATATATACAAGGATAACTGCCAATGATACACTATGTATATGTAAAAACTCACTAAATATTGCTTGACTTCCATAACTCAAAAACAGCTGGCACTCACAACTTGGCAGTAATGTTTGTGTCATGGTTGTTCAAGGGGGGCATATATGTTTTACAAACATTTCTTGTTATTATTTGTTTTACGAACCACCAAGACAGAGAATTGCTGTAGGAGGAAGGGAAAACATAACAATTTGGTAAAGTATAGTTTAGTTTATTTGAAAGGAAGAGAAAATATTAAAACCTGGGAGGTAAAAAAACACAGTAAACTATCAAATTCCCTTAGGAAAATAAAATACCTAATTTCGTTTTGTCGTAGGAGGGTTCGTAAAACGAAAAAATAATGGCTATACATATACCACATTAATTATAACCATGACTTCATATGAATATCACATTCATTACTATCATGACCAATGTATACCAAATTACTACCATGACCACTTTATAACACTTTATACAACACACTTACTACCACCATTGCCAGTGTATACCACATTTATCACATTTATAACTACCATGACTAATCATCATGTCATGCTGATCATTTTAGAAAAAGTCTCTTATCAATATCACTTACAGTTTTCAAGAAGTAGTCGCTACAAACTTATATTTTAAAACTCTATTTTTAGCTTTGGCGGCCATCTTGGATTTGACATCAACATGAATTTTTGCTAGGATCAACTAGACTTTATGGTCAACATTTCTGTAAAGTTTCATGAATATCCATCCAGTAGTTTCAGAGGAGTAGTCGCTACAAATAAAAGTTTACGGACAGACAGACGGACGGACGCCGAACCACGGGATAAGCTCTGCTGATCTCTGATTAGTCGAGCTAAAAACGTCTATAAACAAATGAAAAAAATCAGTTCAAATGATCAATACTCGCCTTTGCCAGACTAGAATCGCACAAAAAAACTAAATTGTGTCGATTTCACAAACATTACACAGAGACAGTGTTGTACATAAGGCGAATATAGCATCATTATGTTCCGTGAAAGCATTATAATTACAAAATAAATCGTAATTAGGAAATAATCCGACAATAAAGAAGGTCACTAGAAAAATGAGTTTCCTTGTTTATCCCAAAACAATAGTGAATATTAGGAGCCCATCAGTAGCGATTAGGAGCCGAATCGACTTTTATCTGTGAAAATTAGTTTTGATCATGCACCGTGAGTCAGAGTAAGAACATCTTTTTTTCAGCAATTCAAGTGCCGGAATATTTTTTCAGGAAAAATACCAGTCCACCCCTCCCCACCCCACCCACACACAGAAATCAAAATGGTCGGTACCTAACCTGTTCTGATAACAAAGATAGTATGAAAGTGATTATGACCAAGGATCTTATGAAGTTTGTAAATCATGTCACCATAAAACTCAAAGGAGTTCTTAAATTACTTTTATACACTCAAGTGATATGAAAACGCAAAGAAATCCCAAGATGTTTTTTTAAAAAAAAGTTGCAGTTAACTAGAGAAAGGACACAACTGTGATGTTGTAGACGTTTTAATCACACTACACTTTGTAACAAGAACTTCATCAATGTTGAAGTTGCTCTTCGAAAAATTGAGCTAGTTCAGTACTGTATTTAACGTAAATAGTTTGCAAAATTTTGCATCCTAAGTTTGCTCACATGATTGAGCCAAACGCGTACTCTGTGAATAATGAAACATTGCAGGAATACTACTTGCTGTATTATTTGTTGTTTTGGTATTTTTTCCAAAAGGAAAGGTCTTACGTAGCCATGTACCATTCGATTAAAAGCAGCATATTGTACATACAATATATAGCGAAAATTCCCGTGTTGCGTTTTCATATCACTTGAGTGTATTTGAAAAAATGACCAGCGTTACGATAATAATATTTTTCAAACGTATTACGAAGTTTATTGTAACGGTAGCCCTGATGGAGTAGCTTTTTAGTTATACAAAGATTACGAATATTTAAGTCCTCAACTCGAGTACAAGCTCTAGAATAACAAATAAGCTGAGACGCATAGACCCCATAAGAATTTGCTCGTGGGAAAATATCAAAATTAAAATCATCTCTCTTGTCATAGATTTTGCTAATTATTTCACCATTTTCAATAGAGATGTAAATCAAGAAAAGAAGCGTTAGTATCAGAAATATTAGCTTTGTTCAGTTGAAGTTCTTAGATATATATTATTAACCATAGTAGAAAAGAAAGGGTTGTGAATGTTCAATATGTCATCCATATACCGAGATGTCATTAAAGGCTTCAATAATATCTGCCTGGTATCTGGTGAAAGACTCGACATGAAATCTCTTTCATAGCAATATAAAAAAACATCTGCGACAAGGGTTGCACAGTTCGTACCCATAGGGATACCAACACTTTGTTTATAAACGGTAGTTCCATACCTGATGAGAACGTTAATAGAAAAACAAGTGATTCACATATTTCATGGCAAGTCCACATAGCGTAATTGTCCAAACTGCTGTTAGTAAAAAATGCTTTAATATTGTTACTGGCCAAAACTGTAGTATTGTGCCTAGCAAAAGTTTTTTGAATGAGAGCAATAAGCTTGTCTTTGATAAAGTTGTGTGGTAAAGTAATAAATAATGTAGACAAATCATAAGTACTTATTGATGAAGCTCGACGTTGCAAATTTTATCAAGAACGTCGCCTGAACTTTTAATAGACCAAAATAAATAAATGAATACCAGAGTTTTCATAAGCTTTAGCACAATATTTTTTAACGTGATCTCTAACGGCAGTAAGACAAGATGTTAAACGTTTGGAGATCTTTGTAGTGGTGCAAGAACTAGAACTGGAAAAAAATGAATTGAATTGGGGTTTTACAGCGCACCAACACAAAAGGTTATATGGCGCCAAACAGGGATGAACATGCCAGACTCATCCTCCATTTACATCTAGATAAAATATGGAGCTCCTAACCTGCAGAACTGCAGAGTTGCTGCAAATTCTATTGTAGTCACTCTTTACAATTGGAAAAAAATGGGCTTTATATAATGGTTGTCTGTGTTATTTGGGAATCCAGTACATCGAAGGAAGTCTGTTTTGCTTTTCGTCTATTCAAGCCTTGAGAATCTTGCACTGAAAGATATGCGTCGAAACAACATTATCTTCAGTAGATTGCAGTATTCGAATTAGTACTCCCGAGTTCCTGAGATAAAACAATTGACGTACTGGAGGCGTCAATCATTATATTATTAGCTGCTTTATCAGCAGGAACTAAAACAAACTTATTATGAAATTTCTGGATTCCCGATTTTAAATTACGAAATGTAAACCTAGGTCTATGGGGAAGAATAGGGAGGGGTTAGCCATATAGAAATTAATACGGGTATCTATGATGTTAAAACTTCCTTTCCCAAGTAGAATGGGATTTAGGGTCAGCATGTTCTCTTCGACACCATTTAATACTAAAATCCTCAATGGATTGGGCGATCTGACCACAACATGGTATAAAAATGTATCAGCGAAGGCAATCTTTACTTCGGACGTTTAGAAGACAAATGCCGAATATGTTTATCTATAATATCAAAATTACCAGTTAAGACATGACCGGCCGGAGCATAGCAAAAATTAGATGTTCTACACTCGCATTCATTAGGAGTGTTATTTACTATACCAAGGTCAGACACTATTTTGTTATAGTTGAAAATGTCGGAATTTTTGAAATATTTAGGAATAGAATCAACAGATGATCAGACTCCTTGTCAATATGGAGTCGGAGAAATGCTGCGTTTAGCTTTGAATTATAGAAGCAGTGTTATACAAAGGATCTGTTCGAATGAAAGTGTTGTCTGCTTCCTCGTCAATCAGCTTAAGTGCTTTCGAAACTGTTTAAAAATAGTATGTAAATCAGCGACTGACATAGTAATACGTGATTTCCGTTTGATGTTACCATTACGTCTACAATCATGATATCTGGATTTACGCCTTCGAATGGCAAATATAGGTAAAATGTCAATATAAGGCTCTTTTGAACTATTTCCTTGTTGATAACCCAGCGGAAATTTGTCTGCAATTTTTTCGTCCACTTTAGTTCTGCTATATGTTGAACAGTGACGTTACTAAAACTATGACCTGACTAACGAAAGTGTTGGTACAGGTAATTCTTTAACTTTTTTGGGATTGCCTGCATTATATTTATGCTCACGGAATCGAACTTTTAAGGAACGCCATGTTTGTCCAACCTATTGTATACCACAACGTGGTGCATTTCAAGTCAAAACATAAATGACGTGAGAAGTACGCCAATCAACATTTGAAGCTAGACATATATAAAACGTTCTACCATTAACAGTTGATTTAATAGTGGACTTGCAAGATAAATAATTGCAACAAATGCACCTCTTAGCATTGTACTTACAGAGGGAAACACTCCGAGTCTAGATTGAACAACACGATGTCTGAATGGAGTCGTTACGTGATATTTTCTCAAAACAGGTGATCCGATGTGTTAATGAAACTTCTGAGCCGTTATTAAAAATCCTGGTAATATTATTGGAAGGAACACGGAATGAGGTTGCCGATTAAAGATTTAAAGATGTCTCCATGACAACTATGTGTATGTTTGTATATATCTGTCTCCATGACTGTGTGTATGTTTATAATCATCAGTCTCCACGACACCTGTGTGTGTTTGTATATCTCAGTCTCCATGACAACTGTGTGTATATTTGTATACCTCTGTCTCCATGACAAACTGTGTGTATGTTTGTATACCTCTGTCTCCATAACAAACTGTGTGTATGTTTGTATATCTCAGTCTCCATGACAACTGTGTGTATATATATTTGTATACTTCTGTCTCCATGACAGACTGTGTGTATGTTTGTATATCTCTGTCTCCATTACAACTGTGTGTACGTTTGTATATATCTGTCTCCATGACAACTGTGTGTATGTTTGTAATCGTCTCTTTCACTGCAAATAAACTCCTGGGCATATCAATAAACGATCAGACATATCAGATTCAATTTGTATTTCTTTCTTTTTTTCCGATCGTTTTCTTGTCTCATGATGCCATGGTTACAAGTAGTGATAATGCCATGGTTACATAGCCATCGAAATGTCATATATGAAAACATTTATTACCTGTACTTCGGAAGTTTAACCGGACATATTCATTGCAAATAGCTGTCTTTTAGAGATTGATATGCTTCCGCCATTCACATGCTTCTGTTAACAAGAGGTCAAAATGGCCTGGATCGCTCACCTGACTACCTTGTCCATTGTAGACATTTGCAAGAGTAACATAAGTAGGTCAGATAAAAGAGGTCTGTTAAGAGATTTTCCGATATAATGTTGTTAAACTGTGATCACCGTTCAAACAAACTTGGTAGAGGGCTATAAGCTTACGATATTTGTAATATAGGAGCCCTATACCTAGTGGTTTGAGAGACGATTTTTCAGGTTTACCCCATTTAATCCATTATATGTGACAAATTCCCCTATATAAGTTTATGTAAAACATGTGAGCCCTTGACGGAATCAAATATGACCACACGATCGCCGTTTAAACAAATTTGTAGAGGTGAATAATCTTACGCTACACGCAGAATGTGAGACCTCTAGCTTTTGTAGTTTCAGAGAGAATTTTTTTTTTAAGAACTTAATGTAAAACTTTGACCTCTAGGGGTGGGGCCAGGTTTCACACACAGTCACCATTTTGACAAACATAGAAGAGGACCATTTGCTAATGGTATATGCAATATATGAGACCTCCCTGTTATGTCGTTTCAGAGAAGAATTGTACAAGTTTTTCCTTAAATAAATCTATAAACAAACTTCTTATACAACTTTTGACTCCATTTTGGGCACCTTTATTGCAACCATTTATATAAATGGTGGCCATCTTGGATATCACATTAACCACATTTAATTTTTAACAAATTTGATAATCACTGATCTAAGGATCATCCATGAGAAGTTTGGTCGAAGTTGGCCAAGTGGTTTCCGATGAGGAGTTGTTTTAAGAATTATCAAAATATCATAAAAAAATACAGGATATGATTTTTTAAAAATTTGCAAAAATTCTCAAACAGAGGCAGATATCTTGGATTGATGCCATCATCGCAGATTTTAACCATTTATTGCATATTGATAAATATATCATTTAAAAACAAAGAATATCGCTGCAAATACATGTAAATCATAAAAAGAGCATATACAGTATAAATATTTTACTTTGTATTTATAATTTAATACATTTATTTGCTTTAAACATTATTTATTATCTATTTTCCATATATGGAAAAAAGCGCTATGATGTCATCATTCAAAGATGGCTGCCTCCATTGGGGTCTTCTTGCACATTTTCAAAGGTCATATTTCCCCTATTTTTTAAGATATTTTGATAATTTTTTCAGATTTCTCCATGTTTTTTGAAGCTATTTTAAGCCACTTAAGTACATACTGTATATACAATTTATTTTACAGTCACTAAGTACATACTGTATATACAATTTATTTTACACTCAATTAAGTACATACTATAAATACAATATACAGTCACTTAAGTACATATTGTATAAACAATAATTATACACTCACTTAAGTACATACTGTATATACAATATACATTCAATTAACTACAAACTGTATATACCATATACACTCACTTAAGTACATACTGTATATACAATAATTATACACTCACTTAAGTACATACTGTATATACAATTTACTATACACTCACTTAAGTACATACTATATATACAATATACAGTCACTTAAGTACACACTGTATATACAATATACACTCACGTAAGTACATACAATTTATTATACACTCACTTAAGTACATACTGTATATACAATAATTATACACTCACATAAGTTCATACTGTATATACAATATACACTCACTTAAGTACATACTGTATATACAATTTATTATACAGTCACTTAAGTACATACTGTATATACAATAATTATAAACTCACGTAAGTTTATACTGTATATACAATATACACTCACTTAAGTACATACTCTATATACAATTTAATGAACTGAATTGGGGTTTTAAGGCGCACCAACACATGAAAAGGTTATATGGCGCCTAACAGGCATGAACATTCCAGGCTCATCTTCCATGTACATCGAGATAAAATATGGAAAATGGGCCTAGAACCTTCTCACCCTGAACTGCAGAGTTGCTGCAAATTCTATCGTAGAAACTCCATTTACGCTGGAGCCACGTTATTGTTTTTCTGCCACTGCTCTTTTGATGCGAGCGAGATAGCACCTGAAACAATGCAGGGATCATGATGAAGACCTTTAATGAACATGAACAAAAAATGATAAAATGAACATGAATTTGGGGGGGATTCTACCCCTTTGCCTACCCCTCCAAAGGAATCTGTAGTGGCCCTATTCTTTGCCCCCGGGAACCACACGGGGCATACAATTTATTATACACTCACTTAAGAACATACAATATTTACAGTAAATAATTCATTCATGTAACATCTTGTGTGCATAAATGTTCATTTGTGTTTTCACAGTCTTAAATATATTTAGAATAATGTATTTATCTAGGTGCTTCTCCCAGAAAAAAAACATCTGGTGTTATAGCATTAATGTTACACTGAAAGTTAAAATATATATTTTTTTAAACTATATTTAAAAAATTTGGAAAGCAGGCACATTTTTAGTTTTTAGGGTTACGCCATTTTTGAAGCAACTGTGTTTTTTTTAAATCAATATATTAAACATCTGATCTTGGCAAACTCAATTATTTGTTTTACACCAATCAACTTTCAATGGGAGTAGTCCTTTACAAAATATATACTGGCTTTAAAAAAACAATTTTTAAAAGTTATGAATTTATATATTAACATATTATATATGTATATATTAACATATATATGTATTTACGGTATATACAAACAACATAGACTAAGTGTGATGTAGTGGCCAGTGGTCAACACAGTGTGATGCAGTGGCCAGTCAACACAGTGTGATGTAGTGGCCAGTGGGGTCAACACAGTGTGATATAGTGGCCAGTGGGGTCAACACAGTGTGATGTAGTGGCCAGTGGGGTCAACACAGTGTGATGTAGTGGCCAGTCAACACAGTGTGATGTAGTGGCCAGTGGTCAACACAGTGTGATGTAGTGGCCAGTGGGATCAACACAGTGTGATGTAGTGGCCAGTGGTCAACACAGTTTGATGTAGTGGCCAGTGGGGTCAACACAGTGTGATGTAGTGGCCAGTCAACACAGTGTGATGTAGTGGCCAGTGGTCAACACAGTGTGATGTAGTGGCCAGTGGGGTCAACACAGTGTGATGTAGTGGCCAGTGGGGTCAACACAGTGTGATGTAGTGGCCAACACAGTTTGATGTAGTGGCCAGTGGGGTCAACACAGTGTGATGTAGTGGCTGGTGGTCAACACATTACTTGCATTAAATTAAATGGACACATGGCAATCTTAAAGTTTTTAACAAGCATTTAAATTTCGATGTATTAATCCAATATCATTTCGACTAATTCTGCTTGCAAATAATTAACTACAATTATGAGTTTTCATTTTTTCTACCATATTTTTTAATATATCACTGGTGCAATATAATCAACAGTTAGTAATATGCAAATATAATTTGCTTTATACTGTTCTCATCAAACGGGACTCCGCCAGATTTTACAAAATCAAGATTGCCAAGTGTCCCTTTATTATTTAGTAAAACAAAAGGAAAATATAGCGAAACATGAATAACTCTTGCATTAAATATGAGAGCAGAAATTCCAATAATTTAAATATAAAACTGAGGTAGAAACTTCAATTTTAGTTTTAAAACATATTTTATTGCAAATGTGTACAAAGAATACGCAAATGCTTTGGGTCAAAAGTTCTAACATTAGACTTGACCTTCCCCTTTATCTTGATCTTGGCATAAATGTGAATGGTGGGTTAGCAGCACAATAGAAATACGAAAAATGAAATATACTATACATGAATATGAATAAAATATTAGCATTTGTCTGATAAAATGTTTCAGGTATGGCTTACCAAGAGTGAACAGTATCAAGCCTCTTGTATGGCACAATTCAGAACCGTTTACAACAAAACAACAAAAATGTCAGAAGTTTTAACAAATGCCCCCAGATGACTAATTAATCCATGAATGGAAATAATGGCTGCAACACATCTTTTAAACCACACTTAATTTTTAATAAATTGTGACCTTGATGACACGAACCTGGGAGTTGAATGTCACAAGTCATCAGTATGTGCTTTGCATTGTGATAAAGGTAAATCCAAACTCTCGCACTGATTTACGAGATACAGCAAAGACACACACAAAACAAACTGACCTTTTAAGTCTAAGTGTGACTTTGACGACAGGAACATATGTTAAAAGCGACATTGTCATTGAGTTAAATTTGGAGTTTTAGGGCACACAAACACAAGGCTATATGGCGCCAACACACTCCAGGCTTACTCTTAACTTACATCTGGACAAAATATGAAGAATGGGCATAGAACCTTCTCATCTGCAGAACTGCTGAGTTGATGCAAATTCTATTGTAAACATTCCAATTTTATTGCTGTAGCCACAATCAATGTTTTCTGCCACCACTCAAGTAGCACCTGAAACATTACAGGGATGATGATGAAGACCTTTAATGAAAATGAATTCAGGGGAACTTTACCCGTCTGGATAAGCAGTGGCTATATTCTTTCCCGGGAACCATACTGAGATCTGGCAAAGACACAAATCAGAATGGATGGACCAATCACTATATGCCACAGGTTGTTCGAGACCAGGGGCATTAAAACAACAGATGATAACTAAAACTATCACTTAAGGCTTTTTTAATTATCAGCAATGGGTGATGTAGAGGGTCATCAGATGTTATGTGTACATGAAGTTTGGAAACAACCCATTCAAAACTGTTTGAGAAATGCAAGGAATAAAAATATGCGATGGGAATGGACAATTTTTTTACGGGAAGCGATGTGATGCGACGGGACAAAATGTGTTACTAGACGCGACGTGATGTTATGGACAGCGTGATTCCTACATAGCACTCATTTCACTGTGAAAGTGTTGATATAATAATAATAATAATCTTCATTGTAATACAATACAGAGAAGCTACATCCTTATGGAAATTAAAGGATACAATTATACTTAACAATCAAAACAGCGTTTTTTGTGAAGGTTATTCCACAAATAGTTAAAAAAAATTCATCTAGTCATGCGAGTAAAACAATAGAAAACCATTTATATATAAAAGCCATCATGTTCTTGTTATAAATTAGTTTTATTTACTTTTCGTCATTTAAAATAAAATGCACCAAGTGTAAAATTTGAAAATAATGATAAATATATAATTTGTACAATAAAATGTTTAACTGGCCTAGAAAAAAACAGAGGGTAAAAACCTAATCCGCCTTAAGGCTCTCTGGACAGAATCATTTACACCTATAGCTGCCATAGACATGTTAGAATTTTTTTTTAAATTTACAAACTATGAAAAAAATGAACAAATGTTCTGGAACTGTCCAGGGAGTAGGTTAGGCACATTTATATAGAGGATCTTGCATGAGTGCCTATTTATTATTAAATTTATTAAACAAGTTGACAAATATGATGTAAGGCTTGCCGAGCATCACATCATTCTTGGCAACGAGTTTATTTGATAATAAATGTGCAAGAATGTGAGATTCTATATTTCACATAACTCCCAACGTCACAAGGCCTGGTTTAATAGAATAGAATAGAATATATGTATTGTCATAATATTCATAACAATGCGACCATGACAATAAACAAAGGAAATCAAATCATATGATAGCAATTAAGATAACATAAGTAAAAACAGCTGATGTTAATGTAACATTTTATAGATATCCATGTATTGAGGGCCCTGCGTAAGCAAGACACTCCCAGATTGACTTAATGTACGTACAGGTTAAACATGTCTTGCAACAACCCCTCCATATGCTCAGTCTGGTTAGTGTGCATATAATATAACATTTTATATGCATTAATATGACGTCATTGCTGTTGTTATACCACTGGTGTTATAGTTATGTCATGGCTTTATATCACTGCAAGAAGCCATTTTATGTGACAATACAGTACCGCTTCTGTATTTACATTCAACAGCGTTGCCAGCACCTGGGTGAAATAAAATTCCTTGACTTCCCCCACCCCACCCCGACAAAATGTTATTTTTCACTTACCAATAAGACGCAATTTTATCGGCCTCCTCACTCCCCTACAGCCAACCATTCCACCCATATTATTTTAATTCAAATTGAAAGATATGTTACATCAAATTGAGTATTATTGTATTAACAACAACCATAAAATGACAAAAATATAAAGGGATCTGCATTAAGGGTTAAAACTGATCAGTATGTAACTTGAACACTGCCATAGCCACAGATACACAATTTCTCGACAACAAAATACACAATTTCCCGACAAAAAAAAAGGTTTTTCCCCTGACTTTTCAGAAAATTCAAATTTCCCAGACCTTTTGAAAAAAAAGTCAAATTTCCCCGACTTTTCAAGGTCGCTGGCAACCCTGTTCAACTTGTATAACAAATCGCAGCCAGCAGTCTGTGCAATCGTGAACGCTCGGCCAATCCCGTCATTCCTCGGGATCCCGCCTCGTGTGTATCACGGCGCTTCGGTATGTTCAAAATCTTAACAATCTGTTAGCCGGAAGGCAACGGCACAGAATATAGTGCACTGTTGCTAAGCTGTTGCTACATAAACATTATGGCCGCTTGCCACACGTGTTGATGTATGATTTGCGTTGCATGTTTGTTATTTACAATACAGATGAAGGTTTTATCACTACTTTCACGTAAATAAACTGCAGATGAGGAAATCGGCTAAATGACATTGCAAAATGTTGAAGATAACATTGATTTTGAATACAAATTCGTTTTGGCGGGAATCTGACGCGCGTCACGCTAGTATGACGTAACCAATATGGAAACCTGCGTATTACATTCGAGTCATGCTGCGAAGAGGTGTACGAGATGTTGCGAATGCAGTCTGTGGTCACTATAATTACAATTTGTGTAGTTTTATATTATACAATACTGTACAGTACTCTGTATATATCTCTATTGAAGTATGGACAAAATTATTTTGGATGAATGTTTTTTTTACATTTTTCACAACTGTTTAACAGCTTACCAGACCATATCGGGTTGGAATTAGGAATGGTGACGAGCTAAAATGACACCATGCAGATGAAGATGCTTTTCACAAATGAATATTACGTTATTTCAAACCACGGTCTTCAGTTTCCTGCTCCCCACTGGGGGTGCATCATAAAGAATAAATTATTTAACTTTATAGCAAGGACTGAAACTGTTGCGAGATCCTTATTATAATAATTACATGATTTTGTCAACACCACAACAACAGGCGTAACTTTATAGCATGGATTGAGATTTAGTTTTATGACACTATATTCCAACATGAGTGATACTATGAGATTTTCACCCCGTGAGATAACATTCATCCTGTAACATTACAATATTGACAAGAGTTTCCAAAATGGCAGGGCGCTCGACTATCCACAGCTTGTCCATTATTCTACAGAACTGGGTGTATGTTCATTTGTTTCTGCAAAGTGCTTATACAGATATAAGCTTACATTAACCCTTAATCTGCCTACATATATATGACTGTTCTTCTTTTGAATTAAGACCATTCCATTTATGTTACAAAGGGGTGTTTTGGGGGAAATGACTGATCAGCAGCGAGACATTGTAAAACCTCACTTACTCGCAGGCTGATCTGGGTTTACAATGGACGCAAATGCTATTATAGACGTGCTTAGCAGTTTAAGGGTTAAAGTACCACCAAATTGAATAAGAAATCCACAGATGGGACTGGATTTAGGAATAGAAGCTTAATGCAAATCATACAAGTGATATTAAAAGTTATCTGCACAAGAACAGAAACGTCAAGGTCGTATTTTGAACCCCCCCCCCCCCCCCCCCCCCCCCCACCCCCCCCCCACCCCTCAATATAAAACTTTAAATTTGGGAGATATCAAAGTGATATTCTAAGTACATTAAGTTTCTTGAGAAAAAAGAAAGGTTAAGTTTAAAAAATGCAGAACTTAAGTTTCATTCCATTCTGCAATTGGTTAAACCAATAGATATAAGCTTAAATTCAATTTAGGACCAACACTTGCATAAATATAAAAAGGTGCACATCTTTGCCAAAATAGCCGACAGTTTACGGAACTTGTGGGAATACATGTGTGAAGTTAATAATATTATCTTTTACAGTTTTTGAGATCCTACTTGCCCAAACACTTTAACCGACGCCAACGCGAGTACATTAGCTCTCACGATTCTTCGAATAGTCGAGCTTGTAATGGTTATATGTTGAGATCATCTGAATACTGTGTAGTAATAATTCCATATAACACAATTCATATATTATTGCTCCTCCTAACAGTTATAATAAAATTCTCGAAGATTTTCCATAAAAACACAGAACATTAAATAACTTAAATAGGGTTTTCTTCAATAAATTAATATAATTCATCTTCAAACACATTTTCCAAGTTATAAGTCCTCAAATATCAAGAACATTTTACTCGTGTCTATATGTTAATACATTCCCATCTTGTGAATTTTGAGTATCTTTCCAAGTCGCTGTTTTGCAGTCGCTTGTCCTTTTTTTAGGTTTTTTAGCTGAAATGGTAAAAAATCTCGGGTCAGATAGAGTCAAATTATTATCTTAAAGAGATAAGGCAATCGACTGGTAATAAGAACAGAGAGAAGGAGCGTTCTTTTCAGGTTTAATTACATGTTAATTACAAATTAATTAATCAAGTTTATCTTTGGTTATTTACTTTTTTTATAGTGAAAATTTGGCTAAACATGTATTCATATGCTGAACGCACTCATCATGCTTGAGATATGATTTATGAGTTTTGTGTTTTTTACAGGCCAATAAAACTTAACATAATGTTAATGTTTACTGACCTATAGAAAACACAAAACTCATAAATTCATAACCACCATAGTTTCACTTTTAACATGTGAATGTCATTTACTTTGAAACAAATAGACAACATCTTTATTGTACTATGATCTTTGCTTAAAATAAAATGGACAAGACACACATTTTGCTTTTTTCCAAGTCCAAAATGATTCTGAAAACAAAGATCTTTCCAAGCTGTTAACAAGAATGTTAAACCAATTGTATGCTTAATAATCACATATGTAGATGAGTTTCTGTACGTGCAATGGTATTCGCCTTTGTTTGAGGGAACCAGTTACAAACAAGACATTACAATAACCTACATGTACCTTTATTTGCACTGTCAGATAGGAACCGCCCCCACCTTAACACCTGGTCGGAATGCTGAACCTGCAACAAAGGAAACCAGCATAACAGAAATGGTAATATTGAGGTAATTGACAGATGTGACATACAGAGTTACATAATAATTATATTTTCACTATTTACAGAAAGGATATTTAAGAAACTGTGATCAAATGCCTTTACTTACTTTGTTAAAATGTTCAATCAAGTGATGACACAGTGATCACCCTTTTGAGTTAGTACTGAAGTATCTGTTCACGATACATACCTGAGTGTGTTGGAGAGAGACACGATGCTGATGTAGCCTGTTCACATACCTGTGTGTTGGAGAGGAGACAAGATGCTGAAGTACCTGTTCACATATCTGTGTGTTGGAGAGAGACATGATGCTAGAAAGTACCGTTCACGATACC
>JAWPHD010022225.1:0-25794 GCA_037043455.1 Cyrtodaria siliqua
CACACGATTATATATTCAGTTCTTACAATATATATTTCCGTTCTTACACACATATATTCCGTTCTTACACGTATATATTCAGTTCTTACACATACTTATTCCGTTCTTACACATATATATTCCGTTCTTACACATATATATTCATTTCTTACACATATATATTCAGTTCTTACACATATATATTCAGTTCTTACACATATATTCCGTTCTTACGCATATATCTTCAGTTCTTACGCATATATATTCAGTTCTTACGCATATGTATTCAGTTTTACGCATATATATATTCAGTTCTTACACATATATATTCAGTTCTTACATATATATTCAGTTCCTACGCATATATGTTCAGTTCTTACTCATATATATTCAGTTTTACTCATATATATTCAGTTCTTACACATATATTCAGTTCTTACACATATATATTCAGTTCTTACGCATATATATTCAGTTCTTACGTATATATATTCCGTTCTTACACATATATATTCCGTTCTTACGCATATATATTCTTACACATATATTCCGTTCTTACACATATATATTCCGTTCTTACACATATATATTCCGTTCTAACGCATATATATTCCGTTCTTACAAATATATATTCCGTTTCTGACACGTATATATTCCGTTCTTACACGTATATATTCCGTTCTTACACATATATATTCCGTTTTTACACATATATATTCCGTTCTTACACATATATTGCGTTCTTACACGTATATATTCCGTTCTTTACACATACATATTCCGTTCTTACACATATATATTCCGTTCTTACACATATATATTCAGTTCTTACACATATATAATCACTTATTACAAATATATATTCAGTTCTTACACATATATATTCCGTTCTTACACATATATACACATATATATCCGTTCTTACACATATATATTCCGTTCTTACACATACATATATTCAGTTATTACGCATATATATTCCGTTCCTACGCATATATATTCTTACACATATATTCCGTTCTTACACATATATATTCCGTTCTTACGCATATATATTCCGTTCTAACGCATATATATTGCCGTTCTTACACGTATATATTCCGTTCTTACAAGTATATATTCCGTTCTTACACGTACATATTCCGTTCTTACACATATATATTCTGTTCTTACACATATATATTCAGTTCTTACTCATATATATTCACTTATTACACATATATATTCAGTTCTTTACCACATATATATTCCGTTCTTACACTTATTTACACATATATATTCCGTTCTTACACATATATATTCCGTTCTTTACACGTACATATATTCAGTTCTTACCCATATATATTCAGTTCTTACACATATATATTCAGTTTCTTACAAATATATATTCAGTTCTTACACATATATATTCAGTTCTTGAAGATATATATTCAGTTCTTACACGTATATATTCCGTTCTTAGACATATATACACATATATATTCCGTTTTTACACATATATATTCCGTTCTTACACATATATTGCGTTCTTACACGTATATATTCCGTTATTACACACATATATTCCGTTTTAACACATATATATTCACTTCTTACACATATATATTCACTTCTTACACATATATATTCCGTTCTTACAAATATATATTCCGTTCTTACACGTACATATTCCGTTCTTACACATATATATTCCGTTCATACACATATATATTCCGTTCTCACGAATATATATTCAGTTCTTACGCATATATATTTCAGTTCTTACACATATATATTCAGTTCTACAGATATATATTCCGTTCTTACGCATATATATTCTTACACATATATTCCGTTCTTACACATATATATTCAGTTCTTACACATATATATTCCGTTCTAACGCATATATATTCCGTTCTTACAAATATATATTCCGTTCTGACACGTATATATTCCGTTCTTACACGTATATATTCCGTTCTTACACATATATATTCCGTTTGACACATATATATTCCAGTTCTTTACACATATATTGCGTTCTTACACGTATATTTCCGTTATTACACACATATATTCCGTTTTTGACACATATATATTCACTTCTTACACATATATATTCACTTCTTACACATATATATTCCGTTCTTACAAATATATATTCCGTTCTTACACGTACATATTCCGTTCTTACACATATATATTCCGTTCTTACACATATATATTCCGTTCTCACGAATATATATTCAGTTCTTACGCATATATATTCAGTTCTTACACATATATATTCAGTTCTTACAGATATATATTCAGTTCTTACGCATATATATTCAGTTCTTACGCCCATATATTCATTTCTTACACATATATGTTCAGTTCTTACACATATATATTCCGTTCTTACACGTACATATTCCGTTCTTACACATATATATTCCGTTCTTAACACATATATATTCAGTTCTTACACATATATATTCACTTATTACACATATATATTCAGTTCTTACACATATATATTCCGTTCTTACACATATATACACATATATATTCCGTTCTTACACATATATATTCCGTTCTTACACGTACATATATTCAGTTCTTACGCATATATATTCAGTTCTTACACAAATATATTCAGTTTCTTACAAATATATATTCAGTTCTTACACATATATAATTCAGTTTCTTGAAGATATATATATCAGTTCTTACACATATATATTCCGTTCTTACACATTATATTCCGTTCTTACACATATATATTCCGTTCTTACACGTATATATTCAGTTCTTACACATATATATTCCGTTCTTACACATATATATTAGTTCTTACGCATATATATTCAGTTCTTAGGCATATATATTCCGTTCTTACGCATATATATTTCAGTTCTTACACATATATATTCACTTCTTACGCATATATATTCCGTTCTTACAAATATATATTCCGTTCTTACCGTACATATTCCGCTCTTACACATATATATTCCGTTCTGTACACATATATATTCAGTTCTTACACATATATATTCCGTTCTTACACATATATATTCCGTTCTTACACATATATATTCCGTTCTTCACATATATATTCAGTTCTTACTCATATATATTCACTTCTTACACATATATATTCAGGTTCTTACACATATATATTCCGTTCTTACACATATATACACATATATATTCCGTTCTTACACATATATATTCCGTTCTTACACGTACATATTCCGTTCTTACACATATATATTCCGGTTCTTACACATTTATATTCAGTTCTTACGCATATATATTCAGTTCTACGCATGTATATTCCGTTCTTACGCATATATATTCAGTTCTTACGCATATATATTCCGTTCTTACACATATATTCCGTTCTTACGCATATATATTCCGTTCTTTCGAATATATATTCAGTTCTTACACATATATATTCCGTTCTTACACATATATATTCAGTTCTTACACATATATATTCAGTTCTTACACATATATATTCCGTTCTTACACATATATACTCAGTTCTTACAGATATATATTCAGTTCTTTCGCATATATATTCAGTTCTTACGCATATATGATTCATTTCTTAAACATATATGTTCAGTTCTTACACATATATATTCAGTTCTTACACATATATATTCCGTTCTTACACATATATATTCCGTTTCTTACACATATATCTATTCAGTTCTTACACATATATAATCAGTTCTTAGCATATATATATTCAATTCTTACACATATATATTCAGTTCTTACACATATATATTCCGTTCTTACACATATATATTCCGTTCTTACACATATATATATTCCGTTCTTACACATATATATTCAGTTCTTACACATATATATATTCAGTTCTTACACATATATATTCACTTCTTACACATTATATATTCCGTTCTTACACATATATATTCCTTTCTTACACATATATATTAAGTTTTTACACATATATATTCGTTCTTACACGTACATATTCCGTTCTTGCACATATATATTCCGTTCTTACTCATATATATTCCGTTCTTACGCATATATATCAGTTCTTAGGCATATATATTCAGTTCTTACACATATATTCAGTTCTTACAGATTATATTCAGTTCTTACGCATATATATTCAGTTCTTACGCATATATATTCAGTTATTACGCATATATTCTCATTTCTTACACATATATGTTCAATTCTTACACATATATATTCCGTTCTTACAAATATATATTCCGTTCTTACACGTACATATTCCGCTCTCACACATATATATTCCGTTCTTACACATATATATTCAGTTCTTACGCATATATATTCCGTTCTTACACATATATATTCCTTTCTTACACATATGTATTCCGTTCTTTCACTATATATTCAGTTCTTACTCATATATATTCACTTCTTACACATATATATTCAGTTCTTACACATATATATTCCGTTCTTACACATATATACACATATATATTCCGTTCTTACACATATATATTCCGTTCTTACACGTACATATTCGTTCTTACACATATATATTCCGTTCTTACACATTTATATTCAGTTCTTACGCATATATATTCAGTTCTTACGCATGTATATTCAGTTCTTACGCATATATATTCAGTTCTTAAGCATATATATTCCGTTCTTACACATATATTCCGTTCTTACGCATATATATTCCGTTCTTTCGAATATATATTCAGTTCTTACACATATATATTCCGTTCTTACACATCTATATTCAGTTCTTACACATATTTATTCAGTTCTTACACATATATATTCCGTTCTTACACATATATACTCAGTTCTTACAGATATATATTCAGTTCTTTCGATATATATTCAGTTCTTACGCATATATATTCATTTCTTAAACATATAGTTCAGTTCTACACATATATATTCAGTTCTTACACATATATATTCCGTTCTTACACATATATATTCCGTTCTTACACATATATCTATTCAGTTCTTACACATATATAATCAGTTCTTACATATATATATTCAATTCTTACACATATATATTCAGTTCTTACACATATATATTCCGTTCTTACACATATATATTCCGTTCTTACACATATATATATTCCGTTCTTACACATATATATTCAGTTCTTACACATATATATATTCAGTTCTTACACATATATATTCACTTCTTACACATATATATTCCGTTCTTACACATATATATTCCGTTCTTACACATATATATTAAGTTTTTACACATATATATTCCGTTCTTCACCGTACATATTCCGTTCTTGCACATATATATTCCGTTCTTACTCATATATATTCCGTTCTTACGCATATATATTCAGTTTCTTAGGCATATATATTCAGTCTTACACATATATTCAGTTCTTACAGATATATATTCAGTTCTTACGCATATATATTCAGTTCTTACGCATATATATTCAGTTATTACGCATATATTCTCATTTCTTACACATATATGTTCAATTCTTACACATATATATTCCGTTCTTACACGTACATATTCCGTTCTTACACATATATATTCCGTTCTTACACATATATATTCAGTTCTTACACATATATATTCACTTCTTACACGTATATATTCAGTTCTTACACATATATATTCCGTTCTTACAAATATATACACATATATATTCCGTTCTTACACATATATATTCCCGTTCTTACACGTACATATTCCGTTCTTACACATATATAATCTAATCTTACACATATATATTCCGTTCATACACATATATATTCAGTTCTTACACATATATATTCACTTCTTACCATATATATTCAGTTTCTTACACATATATACACTTATAATTCCGTTCTTACACGTATATATTCAGTTCTTACACATATATATTCCGTTCTTACACATATATATTCCGTTCTTACGCATATATATTCAGTTCTTACGCATATATATTCATTTCTTACACATATATGTTCAGTTCTTACGCATATATATTCAGTTCTTACGCATATATATTCAGTTCTTACGCATATATATTCAGTTCTAACACATATATATTCATTTCTTACACATATATATTCCGTTCTTACACATATTTATTCCGTTCTTACACATACATATTCCGTTCCTACACATATGTATTCAGTTCTTACACATATATATTCCGTTCTTAAACTTACATATTCCGTTCTTATACATTTATATTCCGTTCTTACACATATATATTCCGTTCTTACACATAAATATTCCGTTCTTCCACGTATATAATCCGTTCTTACACATATATATTCCGTTCTTCCACATATATATTCCGTTCTTACGCATATATATTCCGTTCTAACGCATATATATTCCGTTCTTACGCATATATATTCCGTTCTTACGCATATATATTCAGTTCTTACGCATATATATTCAGTTCTTACGCATATATATTCAGTTCTTACACATATATATTCAGTTCCTACGCATATATGTTCAGTTCTTACTCATATATATTCAGTTTTACTCATATATATTCTGTTCTTACACATATATTCAGTTCTTACACATATATATTCAGTTCTTACGCATATATATTCAGTTCTTACGTATATATATTCCGTTTTTACACATATATATTCACTTCTTACACATATATATTCACTTCTTACACATATATATTCCGTTCATACAAATATATATTCCGTTCTTACACGTACATATTCCGTTCTTACACATATATATTCCGTTCTTACACATTTATATTCCGTTCTCATGAATATATATTCAGTTCTTACGCATATATATTCAGTTCTTACACATATATATTCAGTTCTTACAGATATATATTCAGTTCTTACGCATATATATTCAGTTCTTACGCATATATATTCATTTCTTACACTATCCAGCTGGCTTGCGGAACGTCGGTGGTTCTACCCAGGTGCCCGCCCGTGCACGAAAATTGCCCGGAGGGGCACCTGGGGTCTTCCTCAACCAGTGGAAGCTGTAAAGTCACCATATGACCTTAGCTGTTGGTGCGACTATAAAATCCATTTCAATCAATCAATCATTTCTTACACATATATGTTCAGTTCTTACACATATATATTCCGTTCTTACACGTACATATTCCGTTCTTACACATATATATTCCGTTCTTACACATATATATTCAGTTCTTACACATATATATTCACTTATTACACATATATAATCAGTTCTTACACATATATATTCCGTTCTTACACATATATACACATATATATTCCGTTCTTACACATATATATTCCGTTCTTACACGTACATATATTCAGTTCTTACGCATATATATTCAGTTCTTACACATATATATTCAGTTTCTTACAAATATATATTCAGTTCTTACACATATATATTCAGTTCTTACACATATATATTCCGTTCTTACACATATATATTAAGTTCTTACACATATATATTCCATTCTTACACATATTTATTCCGTTCTTACACATATATATTACGTTCTTACACATATATATTCCGTTCTTACACATATATTCCGTTCCTACGCATATATCTTCAGTTCTTACGCATATATATTCAGTTCTTACGCATATGTATTCAGTTTTACTCATATATATTCAGTTCTTACACATATATTCAGTTCTTACACATATATATTCAGTTCTTACGCATATATATTCAGTTCTTACGTATATATATTCCGTTCTTACACATATATATTCCGTTCTTACGCATATATATTCTTACACATATATTCCGTTCTTACACATATATATTCCGTTCGTACACATATATTCCGTTCTTAACGTATATATTCCGTTATTACACACATATATTCCGTTCTTACACATATATATTCTGTTCTTACACATATATATTCCGTTCTTACACGTATATATTCCGTTCTTACACATATATATTCAGTTCTTACAAATATATATTCCGTTCTTATACATATATTCCGTTCTCACGCATATATATTCAGTTCTTTCGCATATATATTCAGTTCTTACGCATATATATTCAGTTTTTACACATATATATTCAGTTCTTACGCATATATATTCCGTTCTTACACATATATATTCAGTTCTTACACATATATATTCCGTTCTTACACATATATATTACGTTCTTACGCATATATATTCAGTTCTTACACATATATATTCACTTCTTAAACATATATATTCCGTTCTTACTAATATATATTCCGTTCTTACACGTACATATTCCGCTCTTACACATATATATTCCGTTCTTACACATATATATTCAGTTCGTACGCATATATATTCCGTTCTGACACATATATATTCCGTTCTTACACATATATATTCCGTTCTTTCACATATATATTCAGTTCTTACACATATATATTCACTTCTTACACATATATATTCCGTTCTTACAGATATATTCCGTTCCTACGCATATATCTTCAGTTCTTACGCATATATATTCAGTTCTTACGCATATGTATTCAGTTTTACTCATATATATTCAGTTTTTACACATATATTCAGTTCTTACACATATATATTCAGTTCTTACGCATATATATTCAGTTCTTACGCATATGTATTCAGTTTTACTCATATATATTCAGTTCTTACGTATATATATTCCGATCTTACACATATATATTCCGTTCTTACGCATATATATTCTTACACATATATTCCGTTCTTACACATATATATTCCGTTTTAACACGTATATATTCCGTTCTTACACGTATATATTCCGTTCTTACACATATATATTCCCTTCGTACACATATATTCCGTTCTTAACGTATATATTCCGTTATTACACACATATATTCCGTTTTTACACATATATATTCCGTTCTTACACATATATATTCTGTTCTTACACATATATATTCCGTTCTTAAACGTATATATTCCGTTCTTACACATATATATTCCGTTCTTACAAATATATATTCAGTTCTTACACATATATTCCGTTCTTACGCATATATATTCAGTTCTTTCGCATATATATTCAGCTTTAAGCATATATATTCAGTTCTTAGGCATATATATTCAGTTTTTAGACATATATATTCAGTTCTTACGCATATATATTCCGTTCTTACACATATATATTCAGTTCTTACACATATATATTCCGTTCTTACACATATATATTACGTTCTTACGCATATATATTCAGTTCTTACACATATATATTCACTTCTTACACATATATATTCCGTTCTTACTAATATATATTCCGTTCTTACACGTACATATTCCGCTCTTACACATATATATTCCGTTCTTACACATATATATTCAGTTCGTACGCATATATATTCCGTTCTGACACATATATATTCCGTTCTTACACATATATATTCCGTTCTTTCACATATATATTCAGTTCTTACACATATATATTCACTTCTTACACATATATATTCAGTTCTTACACATATATATTCCGTTCTTACACATATATACACATATATATTCCGTTCTTACACATATATATTCCGTTCTTACACGTACATATTCCGTTCTTACACATATATATTCCGTTCTTACACATTTATATTCAGTTCTTACGCATATATATTCAGTTCTTACGCATGTATATTCAGTTCTTACGCATATATATTCAGTTCTTACGCATATATATTCCGTTCTTACACATATATTCCGTTCTTACGCATATATATTCCGTTCTTTCGAATATATATTCAGTTCTTACACATATATATTCCGTTCTTACACATATATATTCAGTTCTTACACATATATATTCAGTTCTTACACATATATATTCCGTTCTTACACATATATATTCAGTTCTTACACATATATATTCAGTTCTTACGCATATAAATTCAGTTCTTACGCATATATATTCATTTCTTACACATATATGTTCAGTTCTTACACATATATATTCAGTTCTTACACATATATATTCCGTTCTTACACATATATATTCCGTTCTTACACATATATCTATTCAGTTCTTACACATATATAATCAGTTCTTACATATATATATTCAATTCTTACACATATATATTCAGTTCTTACACATATATATTCCGTTCTTACACATATATATTCCGTTCTTACACATATATATATTCCGTTCTTACACATATATATTCAGTTCTTACACATATATATTCAGTTCTTACACATATATATTCACTTCTTACACATATATATTCCGTTCTTACACATATATATTCCGTTCTTACTAATATATATTAAGTTTTTACACATATATATTCCGTTCTTACACGTACATATTCCGTTCTTGCACATATATATTCAGTTCTAACTCATATATATTCCGTTCTTACGCATATATATTCAGTTCTTAGGCATATATATTCAGTTCTTACACATATATTCAGTTCTTACAGATATATATTCAGTTCTTACGCATATATATTCAGTTCTTACGCATATATATTCAGTTATTACGCATATATTCTCATTTCTTACACATATATGTTCAGTTCTTACGCATATATATTCCGTTCTTACACATATATATTCAGTTCTTACACATATATATTCCGTTCTTACACATATATATTCCGTTCTTACACATATATATTCAGTTCTTACACATATATATTCACTTCTTACACATATATATTCAGTTCTTACACATATATGTTCCGTTCTTACACATATATACACATATATATTCCGTTCTTACACATATATATTCCGTTCTTACACGTACATATTCCGTTCTTACACATATATAATCTAATCTTACACATATATATTCCGTTCTTACACATATATATTCAGTTCTTACACATATATATTCACTTCTTACACATATATATTCAGTTTCTTACACATATATATTCCGTTCTAACACATATATACACATATATATTCCGTTCTTACACGTATATATTCCGTTCTTACACATATGTATTCAGTTCTTACACATATATATTCCGTTCTTAAACTTACATATTCCGTTCTTATACATTTATATTCCGTTCTTACACATATATATTCCGTTCTTACACATAAATATTCCGTTCTTACACGTATATATTCCGTTCTTACACATATATATTCCGTTCTTACACATATATATTCCGTTATTACGCATATATATTCCGTTCTAACGCATATATATTCCGTTCTTAGGCATATATATTCCGTTCTTACGCATATATATTCAGTTCTTACGCATATATATTCAGTTCTTACGCATATATATTCAGTTCTTACACATATATATTCAGTTCCTACGCATATATGTTCAGTTCTTACGCATATATATTCAGTTTTACTCATATATATTCAGTTCTTACACATATATTCAGTTCTTATACATATATATTCAGTTCTTACGCATATATATTCAGTTTTACTCATATATATTCAGTTCTTACACATATATATTCAGTTCTTACGCGTATATATTCAGTTCTTACGTATATATATTCCGTTCTTACACATATATATTCCGTTCTTAAGCATATATATTCTTACACATATATTCCGTTCTTACACATATATATTCCGTTCTTACACATATATATTCCGTTCTAACGCATATATATTCCGTTCTTACAAATATATATTCCGTTCTGACACGTATATATTCCGTTCTTACACGTCTATATATCGTTCTTACAAATATGTATTCCGTTTTTACAAATATATATTCCGTTCTTACACATATATTGCGTTCTTACACGTATATATTCCGTTATTACACAAATATATTCCGTTTTTACACATATATATTCACTTCTTACACATATATATTCACTTCTTACACATATATATTCCGTTCTTACAAATATATATTCCGTTCTTACACGTACATATTCCGTTCTTACACATATATATTCCGTTCTTACACATATATATTCCGTTCTCACGAATATATATTCAGTTCTTACACATATATATTCAGTTCTTACAGATATATATTCAGTTCTTACGCATATATATTCAGTTCTTACGCATATATATTCATTTCTTACACATATATGTTCAGTTCTTACACATATATATTCCGTTCTTACACGTACATATTCCGTTCTTACACATATATATTCCGTTCTTACACATATATATTCAGTTCTTACACATATATATTCACTTATTACACATACATATTCAGTTCTTACACATATATATTCCGTTCTTACACATATATACACCTATATATTCCGTTCTTACACATATATATTCCGTTCTTACACGTACATATATTCAGTTCTTACGCATATATATTCAGTTCTTACACATATATATTCAGTTTCTTACAAATATATATTCAGTTCTTACACATATATATTCAGTTCTTACACATATATATTAAGTTCTTACACATATATATTCCATTCTTACACATATTTATTCCGTTCTTACACATATATATTCCGTTCTTACACATATATATTCCGTTCTTACACATATATTCCGTTCCTACGCATATATATTTTCAGTTCTTACGCATATATATTCATTTCTTACACATATATGTTCAGTTCTTACACATATATATTCAGTTCTTACAAATATATATTCCGTTCTTACACATATATATTCCGTTCTTACACATATATCTATTCAGTTCTTACACATATATAATCAGTTCTTACATATATATATTCAATTCTTACACATATATATTCAGTTCTTACACATATATATTCCGTTCTTACACATATATATTCCGTTTTACACATATATATTAAGTTATTACACATATATTCAGTTCTTACAGATATATATTCAGTTCTTACGCATATATATTCAGTTCTTACGCATATATATACAGTTATTACGCATATATTCTCATTTCTTACACATATATGTTCAGTTCTTACACATATATATTCCGTTCTTACACGTACATATTCCGTTCTTACACATATATATTCCGTTCTTACACATATATATTTCGTTCTTACACATATATATTCAGTTCTTACACATATATATTCACTTCTTACACATATATATTCAGTTCTTACACATATATATTCCGTTCTTACACATATATACACATATATATTCCGTTCTTACACATATTTATTCCGTTCTTACACGTACATATTCCGTTCTTACACATATATAATCTAATCTTACACATATATATTCCGTTCTTACACATATATATTCAGTTCTTACACATATATATTCACTTCTTACACATATATATTCAGTTTCTTACACATATATATTCCGTTCTTACACATATATACACATATATATTCCGTTCTTACACGTATATATTCCGTTCTTACACATATATATTCCGTTCTTACACATCTATATTCAGTTATTACGCATAAATATTCCGTTCTTACACATATATATTCCGTTCTTACGCATATATATTCAGTTCTTACGTATATATATTCATTTCTTACACATATATGTTCAGTTCTTACGCATATATATTCAGTTCTTACGCATATATATTCAGTTCTTACGCATATATATTCAGTTCTTACACATATATATTCAGTTCTTACACATATATATTCCGTTCTTACACATATTTATTCCGTTCTTACACATACATATTCCGTTCCTACACATATGTATTCAGTTCTTACACATATATATTCCGTTCTTAAACTTACATATTCAGTTCTTATACATTTATATTCCGTTCTTACACATATATATTCCGTTCTTACACATAAATATTCCGTTCTTACACGTATATATTCCGTTCCTACACATATATATTCTGTTCTTACACATATATATTCCGTTCTTACGCATATATATTCCGTTCTTACACATATATATTCAGTTCTTACACATATATATATTCAGTTCTTACACACATATATTCCATTCTTACAGATATTCATTCCGTTCTTACACATATATTCCGTTCTCACGCATATATATTCCGATCTTTTGCATATATATTCAGTTTTACGCATATATATTCAGTTCTTACGCATATATATTAAGTTCTTACGAATATGTATTCAGTTCTTACACATATATTCAGTTCTTACACATATATATTCAGTTCTTACGCATATATATTCAGTTCTTAGGCATATATATTCCGTTCTTACACATATATATTCCGTTCTTACGCATATATATTCTTACACATATATTCCGTTCTTACACATATATATTCCGTTCTTACACATAATCATTCCGTTATAACGCATATATATTCCGTTTTGACAAATATATATTCCGTTCTTACACGTATATATTCCGTTCTTACACGTATATATTCCATTCTTACACATATATATTCCGTTTTTACACATATATATTCCGTTCTTACACGTATATATTCCGTTCTTACACGTATATATTCCGTTATTACACATATATATTCCGTTTTTACACATACATATTCCGTTCTTACACATATATATTCTGTTCTTACACATATATATTCCGTTCTTACACGTATGTATTCCGTTCTTACACATATATATTCTATTCTTACAAATGTATATTCCGTTCTTACACATATATATTCAGTTCTTACACATATGTATTCAGTTCTTACGCATATATATTCAGTTCTTACGCATATATATTCAGTTCTTACACATATATATTCAGTTCTTACACATATATATTCAGTTCTTACTCATATATATTCAGTTTTTACACTTATGTATTCAGTTCTTACACATATATTCCGTTCTTACACATATTTATTCCGTTCTTACACATATATATATATATATTCCGTGCTTACACATATATATTCAGTTCTTACACATATATATTCTCTATTTACACATATATATTCCATTCTTACAAATATATATTCCGTTCCTACACGTACATATTCAGTTCTTACTCATATATATTCCGTTCTTACACATATATATTCCGTTCTTACGAATATATATTCAGTTCTTACGCATATATATTCAGTTCTTACACATATATATTCAGTTCTTACAGATATATATTCAGTTCTTACGCATATATATTCAGTTCTTACGCATATATATTCATTTCTTACACATATATGTTCAGTTCTTACACATATATTCCATTTTTTCACGTACATATTCCGTTCTTACACATATATATTCCGTTCTTACACATATATATTCCGTTCTAACACATATATATTCAGTTCTTACACATATATATTCACTTCTTACACATATATATTCAGTTCTTACACATATATATTCCGTTCTTACACATAAATATTCCGTTCTTACACGTATATATTCCGTTCCTACACATATATATTCTGTTCGTACACATATATATTCCGTTCTTACGCATATATATTCCGTTCTTACACATATATATTCAGTTCTTACACATATATATTCAGTTCTTACACACATATATTCCATTCTTACAGATATTCATTCCGTTCTTACACATATATTCCGTTCTCACGCATATATATTCCGATCTTTTGCATATATATTCAGTTTTACGCATATATATTCAGTTCTTACGCATATATATTAAGTTCTTACGAATATGTATTCAGTTCTTACACATATATTCAGTTCTTACACATATATATTCAGTTCTTACGCATATATATTCAGTTCTTACGCATATATATTCCGTTCTTACACATATATATTCCGTTCTTACGCATATATATTCTTACACATATATTCCGTTCTTACACATATATATTCCGTTCTTACACATAATCATTCCGTTATAACGCATATATATTCCGTTTTGACAAATATATATTCCGTTCTTACACGTATATATTCCGTTCTTACACGTATATATTCCATTCTTACACATATATATTCCGTTTTTACACATATATATTCCGTTCTTACACGTATATATTCCGTTCTTACACGTATATATTCCGTTATTACACATATATATTCCGTTTTTACACATACATATTCCGTTCTTACACATATATATTCTGTTCTTACACATATATATTCCGTTCTTACACGTATGTATTCCGTTCTTACACATATATATTCTATTCTTACAAATATATATTCCGTTCTTACACATATATATTCAGTTCTTACACATATGTATTCAGTTCTTACGCATATATATTCAGTTCTTACGCATATATATTCAGTTCTTACACATATATATTCAGTTCTTACACATATATATTCAGTTCTTACTCATATATATTCAGTTTTTACACTTATGTATTCAGTTCTTACACATATATTCCGTTCTTACACATATTTATTCCGTTCTTACACATATATATATATATATTCCGTGCTTACACATATATATTCAGTTCTTACACATATATATTCTCTATTTACACATATATATTCCATTCTTACAAATATATATTCCGTTCCTACACGTACATATTCAGTTCTTACTCATATATATTCCGTTCTTACACATATATATTCCGTTCTTACGAATATATATTCAGTTCTTACGCATATATATTCAGTTCTTACACATATATATTCAGTTCTTACAGATATATATTCAGTTCTTACGCATATATATTCAGTTCTTACGCATATATATTCATTTCTTACACATATATGTTCAGTTCTTACACATATATTCCATTTTTTCACGTACATATTCCGTTCTTACACATATATATTCCGTTCTTACACATATATATTCCGTTCTAACACATATATATTCAGTTCTTACACATATATATTCACTTCTTACACATATATATTCAGTTCTTACACATATATATTCCGTTCTTACACATATATACACATATATATTCCGTTCTTACACATATATATTCCTTTCTTACACCTACATATTCCGTTCTTACACATATATATTCCGTTCTTACACATATATTCCGTTCTTACGCATATATATTAAGTTCTTACGCATATATATTCAGTTTTTACACATATATATTCAGTTTATTACAAATATATATTCAGTTCTTACATATATATTCAGTTCTTATACATATATATTCAGTTCTGACACATATATATTCCGTTCTTACACATATATATTCCTTTCTTACACATATATATTCAGTTCTTACACGTATATATTCCTTTCTTACACATATATATTCAGTTCTTACGCATATATATTCCGTTCTTACACATATATATTCCGTTCTTACGCATATATATTCAGTTCTTACGCATATCTATTCATTTCTTACACATATCTGTTCAGTTCTTACGCATATATATTCAGTTTTACGCATATATATTCCGTTCTTACACATATATATTCCGTTCTTACACATATAAATTCAGTTCTTACATATATATATTCACTTCTTACACATATATATTCCGTTCTCACACATATATATTCAGTTCTTACAGATATATATTCAGTTCTTACGCATATATATTCAGTTCTTACGCATATATATTCAGTTCTTACGAATATATATTCATTTCTTACACATATATGTTCCGTTCTTACACACATATATTCCATTCTTACACGTACATATTCCGTTCTTACACATATATATTCCGTTCTTACACATATATATTCCGTTCTTACACATATATATTCAGTTCTTACACATATATATTCACTTCTTACACATATATATTAGGTTCTTACACGTACATATTCCGTTCTTACACATATATATTCAGTAATTACACATATATATTCCGTTCTTACGCATATATATTCAGTTCTTACAAATATATATTCAGTTCTTACACATATATATGCAGTTCTTACACATATATATTCAGTTCTTACACATATATATTCAGTTCTTACACATATATATTCCGTTCTTACACATATATACACATATATATTCCATTCTTACAAATATATATTCCGTTCTTACACGTACATATTCAGTTCTTACTCATATATATTCCGTTCTTACACATATATATTCCGTTCTTACGAATATATATTCAGTTCTTACGAATATATATTCAGTTCTTACGCATATATATTCATTTCTTACACATATATGTTCAGTTCTTACACATATATTCCGTTCTTTCACGTACACATTCCGTTCTTACACATATATATTCCGTTCTTACACATATATATTCCGTTCTTACACATATATATTCAGTTCTTACACATATATATTCACTTCTTACACATATATATTCAGTTCTTACACATATATATTCCGTTCTTACACATATATACACATATATATTCCGTTCTTACACATATATATTCCTTTCTTACACCTACATATTCCGTTCTTACACATATATATTCCGTTCTTACACATATATATTCCGTTCTTACGCATATATATTAAGTTCTTACGCATATATATTCAGTTTTTACACATATATATTCAGTTTATTACAAATATATATTCAGTTCTTACATATATATTCAGTTCTTACACATATATATTCCGTTCTTACACATATATATTCCGTTCTTACACATATATATTCCTTTCTTACACATATATATTCAGTTCTTACACGTATATATTCCGTTCTTACACATATATATTCAGTTCTTACGCATATATATTCCGTTCTTACACATATATATTCCGTTCTTACGCATATATATTCAGTTCTTACGCATATCTATTCATTTCTTACACATATCTGTTCAGTTCTTATGCATATATATTCATTTCTTACACATATATGTTCAGTTCTTACACATATATATTCCGTTCTTACACGTACATATTCCGTTCTTACACATATATATTTCGTTCTTACACATATATATTCCGTTCTTACACATATATATTCAGTTCTTACACATATATATTCACTTATTACACATATATTTTCAGTTCTTACAAATATATATTCAATTCTTACACATATATACACATATATATTCCGTTCTTACGAATATATATTCAGTTCTTACGCATATATATTCAGTTCTTACACATATATATTCAGTTCTTACAAATATATATTCAATACTTACACATATATACACATATATATTCCGTTCTTACGAATATATATTCAGTTCTTACGCATATATATTCAGTTCTTACACATATATATTCAGTTCTTATAGATATATATTCAGTTCTTACGCATATATATCCAGTTCTTATGCATATATTCATTTATTAAACATATATGTTCAGTTCTTACACATATTTATTCCGTTCTTACACGTACATATTCCGTTCTTACACATATATATTTCCTTCTTACACATATATATTCCGTTCTTACACATATATATTCAGTTCTTACACATATATATTCACTTCTTACACATATATATTCACTTCTTACACATATATATTCACTTCTTACACATATATATTCCATTCTTACACATATATACACATATATATTCCGTTCTTACACATATATTCCGTTCTTACACGTACATATTCCGTTCTTACACATATATATTCCGTTCTTACACATATATATTCAGTTCTTACGCATATATATTCAGTGTTTACGTATATATATTCAGTTCTTACACATAATATTCAGTTTCTTACAAATATATATTCAGTTCTTACACATATATATTCAGTTCTTATACATATATATTCAGTTCTTACACATATATATTCCGTTCTTACATATATATTCCGTTCTTACACATATATATTCCGTTCTTATACGTATATATTCCGTTCTTACACATATATATTCCGTTCTTACAAATATATATTCAGTTCTTACACATATATATTCTGTTCTTACACGTATATATTCCGTTCTTACACATATATATTCCGTTCTTACAAATATATATTCAGTTCTTACGCATATATATTCCGTTCTTACACATATATACTGAGTTCTTACGCATATATATTCAGTTCTTACGCATATATATTCATTTCTTACACATATATGTTCAGTTCTAACGCATATATATTCAGTTTTACGCATATATATTCAATTCTTACTCATCTATATTCAGTTCTTACACATATATATTCAGTTCTTACACATATATATTCCGTTCTTACACATATTTATTCCGTTCTTACACATATATATTCCGTTCTTACATATATATATTCAGTTATTACAAATATATATTCACTTCTTACACATATATATTCCGTTCTTACACATATATATTCAGTTCTTACACATATATATTCAGTTCTTACGCATATATATTCAGTTCTTACGCATATATATTCAGTTCTTACGCATATATATTCAGTTCTTTCACATATATGTTCAGTTCTTACACATATATATTCCATTCTTACACGTACATATTCCGTTCTTACACATATATATTCAGTTCTTACACATATATATTCCGTTCTTACGCATATATATTCAGTTCTTACAAATATATATTCAGTTCTTACACATATATATTCAGTTCTTACAAATATATATTCAGTTCTTACACATATATATTCAGTTCTTATGCATAAATATTCAGTTCTTAGACATATATATTCAGTTCGTACACATATATATTCAGTTCTTACACATATATATTCCATTCTTACACATATTTATTCCGTTCTTACACATATATATTCCGTTCTTACACATATATATTCCGTTCTTACACATATATTCCGTTCTTACGCATATATATTCCGTTCTTTCGCATATATATTCAGTTTTACGCATATATATTCCGTTCTTACACATATATATTTCGTTCTTACACATATATATTCCGTTCTTACACGTATATATTATGTTCTAACACGTATATATTCCGTTCTTACAAATATATATTCTGTTCTTACACATATATATTCAGTTCTTACGCATATATATTCCGTTCTTACACATATATATTTCGTTCTTACACATATATATTCCGTTCTTACACATATATTCCGTTCTTACGCATATATGTTCCGTTCTTACACATATATTCCGTTCTTACGGATATATATTCTGTTCTTTCGCATTTATATTAAGTTTTAAGCATATATATTCATTTCTTACGCATATATATTCATTTCTTAAACATATATATTTAGTTCTTACACATATATTCCGTTCTTACATATATATTATTCAGTTCTTACACATATATCTTCCGTTCTGACGCATATATATTCCGTTCTTACGCATTTATATTCAGTTCTTACGCATATATATTCCGTTCTTACGCATATATATTCAGTTCTTACGCATATATATTCATTTCTTACGCATATACATTCAGTTCTTACGCATACATATTCAGTTCTTAGGCATATATATTCCGTTCTTACACGTATATATTATGTTCTAACACGTATATATTCCGTTCTTACAAATATATATTCTGTTCTTACACATATATATTCAGTTCTTACGCATATATATTCAGTTCTTACTCATATATATTCAGTTCTTACGCATATATATTCAGTTCTTACACATATATATTCAGTTCTTACACATATATATTCAGTTCTTACACTTATATATTCAGTTCTTACACATTAATATTCCGTTCTTACACATATTTATTTCGTTCTTACACATATATATTCCGTTCTTACACATATATATTCAGTTCTTACACATATATACACTTCTTACACATATATATTCCGTTCTTACAAATATATATTCCGTTCTTACACGTACATATTCCGTTCTTACACATATATATTCCGTTCTTACGAATATATATTCAGTTCTTACACATATATATTGACTTATTACACATATATATTCAGTTCTTACACATATATATTCCGTTCATACACATATATACACATATATATTCCTTTCTTACACATATATATTCCGTTCTTACACGTACATATATTCAGTTCTTACGCATATATATTCATTTCTTACACATATATGTTCAGTACTTACACATATATATTCCGTTCTAACACGTACATATTCCGTTCTTACACATATATATTCCGTTCTTACACATATATATTCCTTTCTTACACATATATATTCAGTTCTTACACATATATATTCACATCTTACACATATATATTCAGTTCTTAAGCATAAATATTCAGTTCTTACACATATATATTCCCTTCTTACACATATATATTCAGTTCTTACACATATATATTCCATTCTTACACATATTTTTTCCGTTCTTACACATATATATTCCGTTCTTACACATATATATTCCTTTCTTACACATATACTTCGTTGTGACGCATAAATATTCCGTTCTTTCGCATATATATTCAGTTCTTACGCATATATATTCAGTTCTTACGCATATATATTCCGTTCTTACACATATATATTCCGTTCCTACGCATATATATTCTTACACATATATTCCGTTCTTACACATATATATTCCTGTCTTACACATATATATTCCGTTCTAACGCATATATATTCCGTTCTTACACGTATATATTCCGTTCTTACACGTATATATTCCGTTCTTACACGTACATATTCCGTTCTTACACATATATATTCCGTTCTTACACATATATATTCAGTTCTTACACATATATATTCACTTATTACACATATATATTCAGTTCTTACACATATATATTCCGTTCTTACACATATATACACATATATATTCCGTTCTTACACATATATATTCCGTTCTTACACGTACATATATTCAGTTCTTACGCATATATATTCAGTTATTACACATATATATTCAGTTTCTTACAAATATATATTCAGTTCTTACACATATATATTCAGTTCTTGAACATATATATTCAGTTCTTACACATATATATTCCGTTCTTACACATATATATTCCGTTCTTACACATATATATTCCGTTCTTACACGTATATATTCAGTTCTTACACATATTTATTCCGTTCTTACACATATATATTCCGTTCTTACACATATATATTCAGTTCTTAAACATATATATTTACACATATATATTCAGTTCTTACACATATATATTCAGTTCTTACACATATATATTCAGTTCTTACACATAAATTCCGTTCTTACGCATATATCTTCAGTTCTTACGCATATATATTCAGTTCTTACGCATATGTATTCAGTTTTACGCATATATATTCAGTTCTTACGCATATATATTCAGTTTTACTCATATATATTCAGTTCTTACACATATATTCAGTTCTTACACATATATATTCAGTTGTTACGCATATATATTCTGTTCTTACGTATATATATTCCGTTCTTACACATATATATTCCGTTCTTACGCATATATATTCTTACACATTTATTCCGTTCTTACACATATATATTCCGTTCTTAAACATATATATTCCGTTCTAACGCATATATATTCCGTTCTTACAAATATATATTCCATTCTGACACGTATATATTCCGTTATTACACGTATATATTCCGTTCTTACACATATATATTCCGTTTTTACACATATATATTCCGTTCTTACACATATATTGCGTTCGTACACGTATATATTCCGTTATTACACACATATATTCCGTTTTTACACATATATATTCACTTCTTACCCATATATATTCACTTCTTACACATATATATTCCGTTCTTACACATATATATTCAGTTCTTACGCATATATATTCAGTTCTTACTCATATATATTCAGTTCTTACGCATATATATTCAGTTCTTACGCATATATATTCAGTTCTTACGCGTATATATTCATTTCTTATACATATATGTTCAGTTCTAACGCATATATATTCAGTTTTACGCATATATATTCCGTTCTTACACATATTTATTCCGTTCTTACACATATATATTCCGTTCTTACACATACATATTCAGTTCTTACAGATATATATTCAGTTCTTACGCATATATATTCAGTTCTTACACATATATATTCAGTTCTTACGCATATATATTCATTCCTTACACATATACGTTCAGTTCTTACACATATATATTCCGTTCTTACACATATATATTCCGTTCTAACGCATATATATTCTGTTCTTACACATTTATAATCCGTTCTTACACGCATATATTCCGTTCTTACACATATATATTCCGTTCTCACAAATATATATTCCGTTCTTACACATATATTCCGTTCTTACGCCTATATATTCAGTTCTTTCGCATATATATTCAGTTTTAAGCATATATATTCAGTTCTTACGCATATGTATTCAGTTTTTACACATATATATTCCGTTTATACACATATATATTCCGTTCTTACATATATATATTCAGTTCTTACGCATATATATTCCGTTCTTACACATATATATTCCGTTCTTACGCATATATATTCATTTCATACACATATATGTTCAGCTCTTACACATATATATTCAGTTTTACGCATATATACTCAGTTATTACACATATATATTTCGTTATTACGCATATATATTCAGTTCTTACGCATATATATTCATTTCTTACACATATATGTTCAGTTCTTACACATATATATTCCGTTCTTACACGTACATATTCCGTTCTTACACATATATAATCCGTTCTTACACATATTTATTCCGTTCTTACACATATATATTCCGTTTTTACACATATATATTCCGTTCTTACACGTACATATTCCATTCTTACACATATATATTCAGTTCTTACACATATATATTCCGTTCTTACACATATATATTCCGTTCTTACGCATATATATTCCGTTCTTCCGCATATATATTCAGTTCTTACTCATATATATTCAGTTCTTACGCATATATATTCAGTTCTTACGCATATATATTCAGTTCTTACGCATAAATATTCAGTTCTTACACATATATATTCAGTTCTTACACATATATATTCCGTTCTTACACATATATATTCAGTTCTTACACATGTATATTCAGTTCTTACACATATATATTCCGTTCTTACACATATATATTCCGTTATTACACGTATATATTCCGTTCTTACACATATATATTCCGTTCTTACTCATATATATTCAGTTATTACGCATATATATTCCGTTCTTACACATATATATTCAGTTAATACGCATATATATTCAGTTCTTACGCATATATATTCATTTCTTATACATATATGTTCAGTTCTAACGCATATATATTCAGTTTTACTCATATATATTCAGTTCTTACGCATATATATTCAGTTCTTACACATATATATTCAGTTCTTATACATATTTTTTGCATTCTCACACATATATATTCCGTTATTACACATACATATTCAGTTCTTACACATATATATTCACTTCTTATACATATATATTCCGTTCTTACACATATATACACATATATATTCAGTTCTTACACATATATATTCAGTTCTTACGCATATATATTCATTCCTTACACATATACGTTCAGTTCTTACACATATATATTCCGTTCTTACACATATATATTCCGTTCTAACGCATATATATTCTGTTCTTACACATTTATATTCCGTTCTTACACGCATATATTCCGTTCTTACACATATATATTCCGTTCTCACAAATATATATTCCGTTCTTACACATATATTCCGTTCTTACGCCTATATATTCAGTTCTTTCGCATATATATTCAGTTTTAAGCATATATATTCAGTTCTTACGCATATGTATTCAGTTTTTACACATATATATTCCGTTTATACACATATATATTCCGTTCTTACATATATATATTCAGTTCTTACGCATATATATTCCGTTCTTACACATATATATTCCTTTCTTACGCATATATATTCATTTCATACACATATATGTTCAGCTCTTACACATATATATTCAGTTTTACGCATATATACTCAGTTATTACACATATATATTTCGTTATTACGCATATATATTCAGTTCTTACGCATATATATTCATTTCTTACACATATATGTTCAGTTCTTACACATATATATTCCGTTCTTACACGTACATATTCCGTTCTTACACATATATAATCCGTTCTTACACATATTTATTCCGTTCTTACACATATATATTCCGTTTTTACACATATATATTCCGTTCTTACACGTACATATTCCATTCTTACACATATATATTCA